>VONZ01002823.1:0-36015 GCA_012976165.1 Labeo catla | reverse complement strand
ACCCTTGATAAATATGAGCAAAGATGGCTGTGAAAATAAATCTGCATTCTTTATCCTTTTAATCTTTCATTCAAAAAAATCACAAAATTCTAACCTATCATTGAAGCAAAACAATGGAAAGCAGGGGGAAAATCTCTTTATGAAATAAATGTTTTTCTCTAGTTCATGTTGACCACAATTATTGGCACCCAATTTTTGTAAATTCAATTGCCTGAAGAGTTTGGAGAACACCTGACAAGAGATCAGAGACCATTCCTTCATTCAGAAACTCTTCAGATCCTTTAGTTTCCCAGCTCCATGCTGGTGCTTCTTCTCTTCAGTTCACCTCACGCATTTTCTATAGGGTTCAGGTCAGGCAACTGGGACGGTAATGGCAGAAGCTTCATTTTATGCTCAGTGACACATTTTTGTGCTGATTTTGATGTTTGATTTGAATCATTGTCCTGATGGAGGATCCAACCACAGTATAGAACTTCTAACAGATGCAGTCAGATTTTAATTTTTTATCTGTTGGTATTTGCTAGAATCCATGATGTCATGTATCTGAACAAGATGTCCAGGACCTCTGGCAGGAAAATAAGCCCACAACATTAAAGATCCAGCAGTATATTTAACCGTGGGCATGGGGTACTTTTTGTACCAAACCTATCTTGAGTGTTTGCTGCCAGAAAGCTCTTTTTTTTTTTTAGTTTCATCTGACCACAGAAGCCATTCCCGTCTGAAATTTAAGTCGTGTCTGACAACTGAATATGCTGGAGTTTGTTTTTGGATGAGCAAGGAGGATTTTTCTTAAAACCCTCCTGAACAACATGTGGTGATGAAGGGGCTGTTTGAATTTTTTTTTAGTCTTTTGACCCCAAGACTCAACTAATCTCTGCAATTTTCCTGCTGTGATCCTCGGAGAGTCTTTGGACACATAAACTCTCCTCCTCACCATGCATTAGGACGATACAGACACACATTCTTTTTCCAGTTAGATTTGTAACATCTTTAGTTGATTGAAATTCTTAATTATTGCTCTGGTGGTGAAAATGGGACTTTTTAATGCTTTGGCTTATTTCTTACAGCCACTTTCTATTTTGTGAAGCTCAACAATCTTGTTCTGCACATCAGAACTATATTATTTGGTTTTATTCCTTGTGATGGATGGTTAAGGGAATTTGGCCTTTGTGCTCCTCATATTTATATTCCTGTGAAACAGGAAGTCGTGGCTGGACAGTATCATACTCCTAGTCATTCTAGTGTGCTAAATAAATGCAAATATGAATGGGAATATACTTCAGAGATATTTTACTCATTATAATTTCTAAGGGTGCCTATAATTGTGTCCACCATGCATAAGAAAAAAAAAATCATTTCATAATGGAAGTTTCCCCCCAATTTTAATTGTTTTACTTCAATGAAAGGTTAGCATTTTGTGAATTTTTTGAATGTAAGATCAAAAAGATAAACAAAGCAGATTTATTTTCATTGTCGTCTTTGCTCATATTTACTAAGTGTAATGCCAAGCCAACAGAGGGAGCCCTCACCTGAGTACTGACTGTGTTCCTCTCCCTCTGCTTCTCCACTCACTTCCTGTTTGGTGGCTTTATAAGCCAGAGACTGAGCACATGGCCTTGCGAAGTATTGCCAGTTATTCTGTCTTACTGAGCGTTTCTCTTGTTATATTTGGTCTGCCTTTCATGTATTATTTTCTGCCTGTTTTTCCGGACTACTGTTTATTTGGATTATCCCTCGTGTTTTGACTGCCTGTTTGGACTGTTTATTGTGTTTGGACCCTCTGCCTGCCTACTCACCCTCGTCTTTCGGATTACCCCTGTGTACGGTGACGGATCGGACTGTTACTCTGGTTTTTGACCCTTTGCCTGTCTTTACGTTACTGTCTGCTGAAACCCCCTTCAATAAAACTTCTGCAAATGGATTCTAATTCAGCCTCAGCGCCATCCTTACAGAATACTTCGCCTACGATGAATCCAGCGGAAGTTTCAAGCTTGCAAGCGGCGTTCGCATATCAAAGTGAGCTATTAAAGGGATACCAGGAACAACTTGCAAATCTTCAGTCAGTCAACGAACACCTAACGCATTACATCAGATCTCTCCCCCCATCAACGCCAAAGACGGTAAGCTTTGCTCTTCCTGATAAATTTGATGGGTCCACTGAGCAGTGTAGAGGCTTCCTTCGTCAAGTTAAAATCTATTTTGACCACCAAGGGGATAAGTTTGAATCTGAGGAGAAAAAGTGTGCATTTCTTATGACGTTACTGACTGGTAGAGCCATTGATTGGGCAGCAGCAGTTTGGGACACAGACCCGCGATTAAGAACCTCCATAGATTATTTCATTCAACAGCTTCGCGAGGTATTTGAATATCCCGCTGGGGGAAAGAACATAGCAACGCAGCTCCTGCAAATTTCACAAGGTTCTCGCACTGCCGCTGATTATGCTGTGGAATTTAGAACACTTGCTGCTCAAAGTGGATTTAATGACGTTTCCCTCAAAGCCATCTTCCAACAAAGCCTCAACCTAGAACTCCAGTCTGAACTAGTTTGTAAAGGGGAGGATCTATCGTTTTCTGATTTTGTAACGCTCACTATCAAGATTGACAACCTGATGAGACAAACACCCAAACGAAGAAGCTACAGGGGAGGTCGTCATGAATCAATGACTACTGCTTTGAATTCACCACCAGCCGAGTCTGCTCAGGTTGTGCTTTTACTGCGGGGAGACAGGCCACCACAGCATTGGATGTCCACACAAACCTCAAGCAGCCCAGAGGGTGAATATAGAACACTTTTCTCTGTTAAATAATAAATCGTTCCTGCTTCCTGTTACAATTAAGACTGAAAATACCTCTCTTGCATTGACAGCGATGATCGACTCCGGGGCTGCCCTTAACCTTATCAGCAAAAGCATCGTCGAAAAATATAATCTGCCTACTCAACCCTGTACTCCCCCGATCAAGATCAAAGCCATCGACGACACACTCATTGGAGAAGGAATAAAACAACAGACTAAAACTCTTACCCTGATTGTTGGCTTGTTTCATCAGGAATCCATTACCTTGTATGTAGTCAACTCCCTTCGACATGAAATCATCCTCGGACACCCCTGGCTAGCAATACATGACCCTGACATCTCCTGGCATCATGGTGAACTACTTCAATGGTCCCTGTTTTGCATTAATCACTGTTTTACTGCACAACCCTTGCCCTGTCTAACAACCAGCATTGAAAGTCCAGAGACCCTTAAAACTGTAAACATTCCCTCATGTTACGATGATCTTTCAGAAGTATTCAGCAAGACCAAGGCCACACAGCTGCCACCGTGGAACTGCGCAATCGATCTTCTTCCCAATGCCATGCCACCCAAAAGTAAAGTCTATCCTCTGTCCAGAACAGAAAACCAAGCCATGGAGGAATATATCAAAGAAGCCCTGAGCTCAGGCTTCATCCGTCCCTCCATCTCACCAGCTGCAGCAGGCTTTTTCTTCGTAGAGAAGTTTGGAGGACTAAGACCATGCATAGACTACAGAGGACTCAACAACGTGACAGTCAAATTCCGCTACCCCCTTCCCTTAGTTCCCTCTGCCTTAGAGCAGCTTCGTGAGGCCACCATTTACACCAAGCTTGACCTACGGAGTGCCTATAATCTGATCAGGATTAAGGAAGGAGACGGGTGGAAAACTGCATTCCTCACCACTAGGGGGCACTATGAATATCTGGTTATGCCCTATGGACTTGCTAACTCACCAGCTGTCTTTCAATCTTTCATAAATGAAGTCTTTCGTGACCTGCTTAACAAGTATGTAATAGCTTACATAGATGACATCCTAATCTACTCCAAATCAGAAGTGGAACATGTTGATCATGTAAGAACTGTTCTCTCACGATTGTTGGAAAACCAGCTGTACATCAAGGCGGAAAAGTGTGAATTTCATGTGAAACAAACATCATTTCTGGGGTACAATATCAGTCACGAGGGAGTAAAGATGGACGATTGGATTCGACATAGTGAGAGGGTGTGGGACAGCGCACACGTCCGCCTCCAGCGAGCCGTAAGGACACAGGAGATCCAGGCTAACAGGCGGCGTCGCCCACATCCTCCCTACCAACCAGGACAACGGGTCTGGCTCTCCACAAGGGACATCAAGTTGCGGCTGCCTAGCAGGAAGCTCTGCCCAAGGTATGTTGGCCCTTTTAAAATTCTCAAAAGAATAAATGAGGTCACTTACCAGTTGGAGCTTCCTGCTAACTATCGTATCTCTCCATCCTTTCATGTTTCCCTCCTCAAACCGGTCCACCCGGATGCTGACCCCGGAGCTGAGGTCCAAGAGCCACCACCACCTTTGGATATTGACGGTACTCCCGCTTATAAGGTGAACGTGTTGCTGGACTCAAGAAGGAGAGGGGGTCAGCTCCAATATCTGGTGGACTGGGAGGGCTATGGGCCTGAGGAGAGAACCTGGGTAGCCGCCCGTGATATTTTGGATCCCTCTCTCATCGAGGAATTTCACAGAGCCAGACCCGATCGACCAGCACCACGACCACGGGGATGCCCACGTCAAGCTCCAGGAGGCGCTCCTGGAGGGGGGATTCTGTAATGCCAAGCCAGCAAAGGGAGCCCTCACCTGAGTACTGACTGTGTTCCTCTCCCTCTGCTTCTCCACTCACTTCCTGTTTGGTGGCTTTATAAGCCAGAGACTGAGCACATGGCCTTGCAAAGTATTGCCAGTTATTCTGTCTCACTGAGCGTTTCTCTTGTTATATTTGGTCTGCCTTTCGTGTATTATTTTCTGCCTGTTTTTCCGGACTACTGTTTATTTGGATTATCCCTCGTGTTTTGACTGCCTGATTGGACTGTTTATTGTGTTTGGACCCTCTGCCGCCTGCCTACTCACCCTCGTCTTTCGGATTACCCCTGTGTACGGTGACGGATCGGACTGTTACTCTGGTTTTTGACCCTTTGCCTGTCTTTACGTTACTGTCTGCTGAAACCCCCTTCAATAAAACTTCTGCAAATGGATTCTAATTCAGCCTCCGCGCCATCCTTACACTAAGGGTGCCAATATTAGTGGAGGGCACTGTATAAAGATCTCACTGATTTTAATTTAATTTCATCATTGATATATCAGCATCTGCAGCAAATTACATATTTGTGCTCAGTTTGAGTATAAAAAAAATGAGTTGTTTTTTCCTCCATAATCACACTATATCAGACTATATAAGCTGTAAAAGCCTGATGGATCAAATATACAAAACATAAAACACATACAAACTTTTTTGAAAGATTGTTCATATATATTTAATAAACTGTTTCATTTAAAACGTTTGATTTCTCTGACAGTTATATCATTGGTCAGGATTAAAATGATTAAAAATATTTAAGGATTAAAAAGTTTTTAATTCCTAAACCTGTCTCTTTATTTAATCAGGTTATGATAGTGTTTTCATCATCGTCATCATCAGTCAAATATGTTCAAAGTAATTAGAGTTGGAGATGAATGTGTGTGTTTGCCAAGAATCCACAGGTGTGATGTGTTTCTGTTTCCTATAATGCGACGCCCTGATTCTTCTAAACATATTTGAATGATGATGATGATGGAAAGAATCAGGTTTGATCAGTTATGAGGAAAACACAAGCTCCTCAGTGACAGAGGGTTTGATTCGCTGGTCTAGTTCATCTCAAAGTCTTGTGCACTTTCTCTCGAGAGTCATTGTATTACTCCAGAATCACTGGAATAATCACTACAGTTCCTTAGGCGCTCAAAATAATATAATACAGCTGGATGACAAGCAATTTCTTACTGTTAAATTCTGAAAAAACAGAGGTGTTAATTATTGGACCAAAAACCTCCATGTGTAATAACCTAAAACACTGTCTAATACTTGATGGCTGCTCTGTCAATTCTTCGTCATCAGTTAGGAACCTAGGTGTGCTATTTGATGGGAATCTTTCCTTCAAAACCACATCTCTAGTATTTGCAAAACTGCATTTTTCCATCTCAAAAATATATCTAAATTACAATGTATGGTCTCAATGTCAAATGCTGAAACATTAATTCATGCGTTTATGACCTCAAGGTTAGATTATTGTAATGTTTTATTGGGTGGTTGTTCTGCTCGCTTAATAAACAAACTCCAGCTGGTCCAAAATGCAGCAGCTAGAGTTCTTACTAGAACCAAAAAGTATGATCATATTAGCCCGGTTCTGTCAACACTGCACTGGCTCCCTATTAAACATCGTATAGATTTTAAAATCTTGCTAAGTACTAATAAAGCCCTAAATGGTTTAGCTCCTCAGTACCTGAGCGAGCTCTTATCACATTATAGTCCCTCACGTCCGCTGCGTTCTCAAAACTCCAAACTAGAGGGTAATGTATATACACTATATTGCCAAAAGTATTCGCTCACCCATTCAAATAATCAGAATCAGGTGTTCCAATCACTTCTATGGCCACAGGTGTATAAAATCAAGCACCTAGGCATGCAGACTGTTTTTACAAACATTTGTGAAAGAATGGGTCGCTCTCAGGAGCTTAGTGAATTCCAGCGTGGAACTGTGATAGGATGCCACCTGTGCAACAAGTCCAGTCGTGAAATTTCCTCGCTCCTAAATGTCCCATAGTCAACTGTCAGCTGTATTATAAGAACGTGGAAGCATTTGGGAATAACAGCAACTCAGCCACGAAGCGGTAGGCCACGTAAACTGACGGAGCAGGGTCAGCAGATGCTGAGGCGCATAGGGAGAAGAGGTCGCCACCAGTGCACAAAGCAAGGTCCATAAAGACATGGATGACAGAGTCTGGTGTGGATGAACTTGACTGGCCTGCACAGAGTCCTGACCTCAACCCGATAGAACACCTTTGGGATGAATTAGAGCAGAGACTGAGAGCCAGGCCTTTTCGTCCAACACCAGTGTGTGACCTCACAAATGCACTTCTGGAAGAATGGTCAAAAATTCCCATAAACACACCCCTAAACCTTGTGGACAGCCTTCCCAGAAGAGTTGAAGCTGTTATAGCTGCAAAGGGTGGACCGATGTCATATTGAACCCTATGGATTAGTCATAGGATGTCACTTAAGTTCATATGCGAGTCAAGGCAGGTGAGTGAATACAATATAGTATATACAGTGCCCTCCACTAATATTGGCACCCTTGATAAATATGAGCAAAGGTGGCTGTGAAAGTAAATCTGCTTTGTTTATCTTTTTGATCTTACATTCAAAAAATTCACAAAATGCTAACCTTTCATTGAAGTAAAACAATTCAAACTGGGGGGAAACTTACACTATGATTTTTTTTTTTTCTTATGCATGGTGGACACAATTATTGGCACCCTTAGAAATTATAATGAGTAAAATATCTCTGAAGTATATTCCCATTCATATTTGCATTTATTTAGTACACTAGAATGACTAGGAGTATGATACTGTCCAGCCATAACTTCCTGTTTCACAGGAATATAAATATGAGGAGCACAAAGGCCAAATTCCCTTAACCATCCATCACAAGGAATAAAACCAAATAATATAGTTCTGATGTGCAGAACAAGATTGTTGAGCTTCACAGAAATAAGCCAAAGCATTAAAATCCCATTTCCACCATCAGGGCAATAATTAAGGATTTCAATCAACTAAAGATGTTACAAATCTAACTGGAAAAAGAATGTGTGTCTGTATTGTCCTAATGCATGGTGAGGAGGAGAGTTTAAATGTCCAAAGACTCTCCAAGTATCACAGCAGGAAAATTGCAGAGATTAATTGAGTCTTGGGGTCAAAAGACTAAAAAAAAATTCAAACAGCCCCTTCATCACCACATGTTGTTCAGGAGGGTTTTAAGAAAAATCCTCCTTGCTCATCCAAAAACAAACTCCAGCATATTCAGTTGTCAGACACAACTTGAATTTCAGACGGGAATGGCTTCTGTGGTCAGATGAAACTAAAAAAAGAGCTTTCTGGCAGCAAACCCACCAGATGGTTTTGGTACAGAAAGTACCCCATGCCCACGGTTAAATATACTGCTGGATCTTTAATGTTGTGGGCTTATTTTCCTGCCAGAGGTCCTGGACATCTTGTTCAGATACATGGCATCATGGATTCTAGCAAATACCAACAAATAAAAAATGTAAACCTGACTGCATCTGTTAGAAGTTCTATAATGAGCTGTGGTTGGATCTTCCATCAGGACAATGATCCAAATCAAACATCAAAATCAACACAAAAATGTGTCACTGAGCATAAAATGAAGCTTCTGCCATTACCGTCCCAGTTGCCTGACCTGAACCCTATAGAAAATGCGTGAGGTGAACTGAAGAGAAGAAGCACCAGCATGGAGCTGGGAAACTAAAGGATCTGAAGAGTTTCTGTATGAAGGAATGGTCTCTGATCTCTTGTCAGGTGTTCTCCAAACTCTTCAGGCAATAAAGGAGAAAACACAGAGCTGTTATCTTGAATAAATGACTTGATTCAATAATTGGGTGCCAATAATTGTGGTCAACATGAACTAGAGAAAAACATTTATTTCATAAAGAGATTTCCCCCTGCTTTCCATGGTTTTGCTTCAATGATAGGTTAGAATTTTGTGATTTTTTGGAATGAAAGATTAAAAGGATAAACAATGCAGATTTATTTTCACAGCCACCTTTGCTCATATTTATCAAGGGTGCCAATATTAGTAGAGGGCACTGTAAGAGTAGAGCAGATCCTGACACAAAATGACGTAAATATCACTCTATATCTCCAATAATGTGTCTTAGTAAGATGAGATTGAAATGATCCAAACATATAATGCAATACAATCCAACGATGATTGAGAGATGAACAAATAAACGTTCCTCATGATCAGATTTGAGGCTAAAAATGAGCAGTCGAGTATGTGTTCATCTGCAAATATGACTACAGTTATTCTGACATTTACTTGATAAAAATCAGTCAAGATTTGACAGCAGAAAGACACGTGAAGGTGGTGTAAGGGTTTGGGGTTTGGGCAGTGCTTGAAGTGGAAAAAAAGAAGTGTCGGTATTTATTATCACTTTTCTTATGTGTCTGATTTCACATCCAAGATGAGCACCTGCTTTATTCAAAGTCAGCTTCTTTTGACTGTAAACCCATGAAATGGCATTTACCCAGCCAACATATTTCTATTTTTTTTTTTTTTTTTGCTAATGAAAATGTCTGAAAATCTCTGTTCTCTAAAAACATGTTTTTTTCTTGATTGTGTGAATGTTAGCGAAAACATCATGGGAACATTTTTAAATGTTCTCTAAACATTTATATAACATATAAAGAAATCATGAACATGGAAAGGAAAAACATAATTTGAATAGTTTCTAAACATTTTTTATTGTTAATCTCCTCCAGCAAATCTAAATCAAATTTTTTCAAATCAATTGTATGTGTTTCTCAAGACGCCTCAGGTACGATGTGTTTCCATTTCCTATAAAATGAAACCCTTGTGTGACACTCCTGTTCCTCTAAACATATTAGACTAATGATGATTAGAGAACCTGTGAGATTTTATTTTGTTGACCAGGAAAGCACACCACTCCTCAACAAGACACACCATCTCAACACGTTGGAAATCAGCCGAAAGACGGGCTGCTGTGAACGTTGGATTATTTGTTTTGTGTGTGTTTGTGTTTTCCTCACAACTGATCAAACCTGACCAAATTCTTTCTATCATCATCAGCAGCAGAAACACATCATACCTGTGCCCACCCCCATACCTGTACAATTCTGGTCACTCCCCCGAATGGAAACAGGGTATACATGTTTTGTGTTTTTAACAGGATTTGAGTGAAAAGCAGAAGAGCAGTTGGAAGTTGCCAAAATATCATTTAATTAACTCAAACAATTGGGAAGAATGAAAGATAACATTACTTACAAACAAATAGATCTTTTTTTCTGTTGTTTTAGATAAAAAAAAAGACTGTTTGAGACTGTTAAACAATATGCTTATTGCTCAAGGGTGGTCACGAAGCAATTTTATCATGCTATAGAGAAAAACTTGAAAAAGTTTAAAAACTACACAAGTTGTTCTGAAAAGGCAACAGTAGCTAAACTTAGATATAATGCACTCTGAAATGAGTATGTCTTTGTGTACAGCAGTTTTTAATAGGCAAAGTTAACAGTTTCACTTTCTTGTTTTTATCTATTTACAAGCACAGTGATATTGTGTTATTTTAAATAAAACAGTATGATATTACAATCTGACTAATTTAAGTGACCCTGTATCCTTAGATATATATATGAAGAGTTCAGATGCAAAACCAGCTAAAAGCCATCTCGGTCAAAAATGAGATAATGATACTGAGTGAATGCTCTCGACACATATTATACGTCCATCAAATACTTTTTCTTGAAACTCGCTAAAATACCAGCCTCAGCCCAATCAGAAGTACCAGTACTTACATAGAAACCTATACATCTGAGCCTGATAAAAATGCCTTTTTTTAAAGAAAGATGTCAGATGGATTTAGCTGGTTTTGCATCTGAACTCTTCATATATATATATTACTCACACCTGATATTGTCTCCTATAGGATAGGAAACCAGAGTGTGGAGACCTTATTGAAATCTTCAGAGACAGATATGAGCACTGGGCGATTTATGTTGGAGTTGGATATGTGATTCATGTGGTCTCAGACTGTGAGGGTTTTTTCTTTGTTTGTTATTTTCATGCTTCACATGCTGGAGAATCAGGATCAATAAACATGAAAATGGGAAATGAAGAAATAAAAGTACAGTTGTGAAGTCTTTTGATTCTTTAAAGTCAGTAAATATGTGGTTCATTTTATTACATTTAAAAATTTTACATAAACATCCTTAGTCACACTGGGATCCTTGTTTTTATTCATTTTATTGTTTCAAAATTCAAAGGCAATGAGAAGCACACGTGTACGTCCTGATTTTGCTGAGTTAGATGTGTTCCTGGGTCAACATATTTTGTTGACCCTGGCACAACATTTTAATCCAAAAATGTAATCTTGACCACATCCCTACACCTAAACCTAACCTTACCCATGAGTAATCCATAAAATCAGAGGAAATGATAGATGAATGACACTGATGTACAAGCACCAAACACTGACTGTCAGCCTAAACTTCCAAAAACTATACACTGTTTTTCAAATCTGATTGGTTAATCACAATGTTGTTCCAGGGTCAACAAAGATGTTGATCCAGGAACATGTCGTACTTGGTAAAATCAGGTTCTGCCATCACACACATTGAACAGTGGGAAATGAAGAACTAAAAGTAGAATTGTGGAGGCCTTTGAGCGTTCAAAATCAATGAAATTTAAATAAATCATTTAAATAACCAACTAAACTTCAGTGTAAGTGAAGACACAAGTCCAAGCACCAGTGACCCATGTATTTATTAAAAAAGAAAAACTGAAATCTTACATGGTCCTAAGTATTCAGACCCTTTGCTGTGACACTCATATATTTAACTCAGGTGCTGTCCATTTATGTTTTGTATATTTGATCCATCAGGCTTTTACAGCTCATATAGTCTGATATAGTGCGATTATGGAGGAAAAAACAGCTTAATTTTATTATTTACAGTCTTAAACTGAGCATAAATATGTCATTTGCGGCAGATGCTGATATATCGATGATGAAATTAAATTAAAATCAGTGAGATCTTTATAACAGTAGAGCAGATACTGACACAAAATGATGTAAATATCACTCTATATTTCCAATAATCTGTCTTAGTAAAATGAGATTGAAATGATCCAAACATATAATGCAATGCAATCCAATGATGATTGCTCCATGGAGAATCAAGAAATCGATGTGTTCATCTGCAAATATGACTACAGTTATTCTGACATTTAAATCAGTCAAGATTTGACAGCAGAAAGACACGTGAAGGTGGTGTAAGGGTTTGGGGCTCTTGGTTTCATTCTGAAACAGAAAAAAAGAAAATGTTCAGTGAGTCATAGACTGGATGTAGGGATCAGAACTTATGTTACACCTGTTTAGGAGAATCATGGCATCACCTTTACAAGAAATAGAAACACAACATACCAGTGATTGTAAGAGTTTCTTTGGCTGATTTACCAGATTCCTTAGCGTTGCAGGTAAGATCATCATCACTGCCCTCAGGTGGCAGATCTGAATAAATCAATCAGAAACAGAGTGCTTGAATCATGAGGAATCAGGTTTTTATTTGTCTTTAAAAACACACTTCAAAATTCCACATTAGCAAAATATAATTGTTACGTGGAGTGAATGACGGGAGGCGAGCGGATCCATTTGCAAGCTTTATTAGATGGGCGAGACAGATACAAAGTCGTGCAGGCTGGGTCGAGACGGGCGCAGACAGATATATCACAGGCAGACGAAGAGAATGAACCAATAAACAAGAGCGATAGTCCAAAAGGCAGGCGGCTAGACAGTCCAAACGAGAAAACCAGGCGAGAGATCAAAAACCAGGAACTAGGAAACCAGAGAAACGCTAAGCAAAGGGAAAACACTAACAAAACAACAATTCAACAATCCGTGAAGTGTGCTGGGGATCGGGATTTTTATAGAACGCCTGATTGGTCACGGGGGCTGACGCAATCAGAGCGGTGGAGGATGGGAGATGCAGTCCGAGATGCAAAGTGACAGTCACAGTGTGTAGGTGAGGCGAGAGTGACATCTGGTGGTGAGTGGACAACGGGACACCGACCAGATTCGTGACAATAATCCAGTTATATTTTACATAACATAATATTTGCAGAATGCAAACAGCAGTTTAAGAGACACATTCATGAATCAACGCACATTCATTTATTCCCCAGGATTCACATATGAATAGAAAGTTATAGAAGAATAGAAAGAGCAGCATTTATTTACTGACACTTTTGACCCCTTTTTTTTTTTTGCAAAAAAAAAAAAAAAAAAACTCACAATGACAGCTTTTGAATGGTAGTGTATTATTAGCATAATGTGTGAGAATCAAATGCAGAAGCACAAAGGATCATCACTTCTCACAACAGGGTGGATCTACCAGGGTGGCTAATCACCATAAGAAAAAGCTCTGCCACCCCAGACTTTTTACAGAATAAAATATACATATAAGCAGTGTTTCATATGCTACTTTTCAGCAGCAGCAAGGACAGCAAAATAATGGCAAAAACACGTCTTTCAATAAACTGTTCACGATGGTTGCACGCGCACACAGCACGCCCTGTGTAGTCGGCTTCATTAACAAATGACTCTTATGAACCGGTTCTTTTTGAGTCAAAAACACAAAGTGCGGTCCAGTTCATTAACGGATTGTTCTTACATTTGTTCGTAAATCAGATAATAATTACTGCTTCTCGGCTAACTGGTCCTTTGAGAAATCTAATCCTGCCCGGATATGTCTGAGATTCATTGTTTGTGATCCGATTCTCCGACAGCTTGCTCCACTTTCATCATAGATATAGGCCTTTATGCCAAATCTGACGAAACAATAACATGAAATCAAGTCAAGTCAAGTCAAGTCACCTTTATTTATATACCGCCTTTAACAATACAGAATTTTGACAAGGCGGCTGTACAGTATTAAATAGGAAACAGTACATCAACAATGCCAAAGGCAACAGTAAACACTCACTTTTTAGGTAAAGGTAGTTAATCAAAAACAATAGAATAAATTGCAATATTGTGTTAAGAGAAAGTATCCCCAACTAAGCAAGCCAGAGGCGACAGCGGCAAGGAACCAAAACTCCATCGGTGACAAATGGAGAAAAAAACCTTGGGAGAAACCAGGCTCAGTCGGGGGGCCAGTTCTCCTCTGGCCAAAGTTCCCATGGTCTTGTGCTGACAGCCGTCTAGGTGATGTGGTCTTCACTGTGGATCCGTCTCTGGGGCTCATCTAGTTGATGTGGACTCCGCTGACATTCAGGGCTGTAGAGGTCGTCTCTAGGTGCTGATCCACCATCTGGGCTGGGTTCGGACTGGATCCGGGGGACTGCAGTGACCATCTGATCTGGATACGGACTGGATCTGGTGGTTAATGTGACCTCGGAATAAGAGAGAAACAGACTAATTGTCACGAATCTGGTCGGTGTCCCACGGTCCGCTCACCACCAGATGTCACTCTCGCCCTATCTCACACGGACTGTTGCACTACACCCCGGACTACATTCCCCATCGGCCATTGTACTTCACCCGCGACCAATCAGCGGCGCTATAAAAGCCCCGGTCTTTCCCCTTGCAAACCACGGAGTATTGTGAGTTGTTGTTTTGTTCTATTGTTAGCGTTCCCGAGTTCCTAGTTCCTAGTTCCCAGTGTTTTGTTCTCCCGCCTGGTTATCTCGTTTCGACTCATCGCCGCCTGCCTACTGACTCTCGCTCGTGTTTCCTGGTTATTCTCCTCGCCAAGCTCCTTACGGATTACGTTCGCCACGGATCGACCCTCGCCTGTTTCTCGGACCTCTATTGTGTATCGTCTTCGTTATACCTGCCTGCCATTGTTCGACCCTGCCTGTTCGACCATGTATCTGTCTCGTCCCTTAAATAAAAGCTCGCAGATGGATCCGCTCGCCTCTCGTTTCATTCACTCCGTTACACTAATATTAGCGTAGATGCCATTCTTCTGACGATGCACTGAGTACATCAGGTGTTATGGGAAGTGTTCCCGGTTCCGGTTGACCTAATTAGTGCAGCCTAACAATCCTTTAACGGATTTGAATTATAAGAATATGTTGATTTGTTATGTGTAAGCAAGGTTAAAGAGATGGGTCTTTAATCTAGATTTAAACTGACAGAGTGTGTCTGCGTCCCGAACAGCGTTGGGTAGATTGTTCCAGAGTTTGGGCGCTAGATAAGAGAATGATCTTCCGCCCGCGGTTGATTTTGATATTCTCTGTATTATCAAATTGCCAGAGTTTTGAGAACGCAGCAGACGTGAGGGACTATAATGTGATAGGAGCTCGCTCAGGTACTGAGGAGCTAAACCATTCAGGGCTTTGTAAGTAATTAGCAAGATTTTAAAATCTATACGATGTTTAATAGGGAGCCAGTGCAGTGTAGACAGAACCGGGCTAATATGATCATACTTTTTGGTTCTAGTAAGAACTCTAGCTGCTGCATTTTGGACCAGCTGGAGTTTGTTTATTAAGCGAGCAGAACAACCACCCAATAAAGCATTACAATAATCTAACCGTGAGGTCATAAATGCATGAATTAATGTTTCAGCATTTGACATTGATAGCATAGGTCGTAGTTTAGATATATTTTTGAGATGGAAAAATGCAGTTTTGCAAATACTAGAGATGTGGTTTTCAAAGGAAAGATTTCCATCAAATAGCACACCTAGGTTCCTAACTGATGACGAAGAATTGACAGAACAGCCATCAAGTATTAGACAGTGCTGTAGGTTAACAGTGGTGGACGAAGTACACAAGTTGAGTACTTGAGTATAAGTACAGATGCGTATAATAAAATATTACTCCAGTAAAAGTAAAAGTGCTCCTCTTTCAATTTTACTCGAGTGAAAGTATAAAAGTACCCGATTTTTTATGTACTTAAGTAAAAAATACTGGTAGATTTATTTTGCAATTTTATATAGGCTACTTAATTTCATTTTATATTATGTGACGAGCTTCCACGAAGGAATCAGCGTCGCCCTGGCAACCAACCACGTGCACCTGCACGCACTCACCACCGGCTGATCGGTCACAGCTGCACCTCGTCAGCCACAGCCCTCTTAAGCAGCACATGCTGAAGCAGACAGACAGACTCTGGTCTCGAGCCGAATGCAACACTGGTCTAACTTCTCTCTCTTGGTCTCCCCAGAAAGCAGCGACTGACCGATCAGCCCACCTTATTTTTGGAGCACAATCGGATCTCCACTTTCACCAGGATTGAACACCGAGCACTTGAAGCACCAGCCACCCCAAGCACCACGCACCGGCTCACCGTCTTTCACCTTGTTTATTTCTTTGTAAATAAATCCACCCTCCGGGGCCTTGTTTTCACTAAGCCTGCCTTGTCGAGTGATTCTTCACCCCGTGACAGTGGTGGAGAATGCAGGCGGATTTGTGAAGAATCACCGGCAAGTTCACCGCCCAGCCCTAATTTTCTTTTTTTTTCCCTCTTTGTTTGTGCACCCTAGGATCTGGAAAGCGGCGCGCTCGTCCCCGCCATGGAGGAAGTGCTGAAATGCCTCGCTGAAGTGAGCATCCGCCAGCAGCAAATAGCGGAACACCTCGCCACTCGCGTGGGCCGGACGGAGGAAGAAATCGACGCCATCCGCCGCCCAGCGCGTTCCGCTACCTGACGCCCGCGCTCAAGCCACCCGCCTGCTGCCAAAAATGACCGCGGACGATGATGTGGAAGCCTTCCTCCAAGTCTTTGAGAACACTGCACGTCGCGAAGGATGGCCGGACGATGAGTGGGCACGCGCGCTGGCACCCCTCCTCACTGGTGAAGCCCAACGGGCTTATTTCTCACTTCCCCTGGCCGTTGCCAAAGACTACACCGAAGTCAAGCGGGAGATCTTGGCGAGGCTCGGCCTCTCACCCATCTGCGTGGCCCAGCAGTTCCACGAATGAGAGTTTAAGCCTCGGGTGCCAGCCCATGCCCAAGCCGCTGAGCTCAGCCGCATCGCACAACATTGGCTCTTGGAGGGAAACCCCACTGCAGCTCAGGTAGCGGAACGAGTGGTGGTCGATCGCCTCCTCCGCACTCTTCCCCGCGCCCACCGACAAGCCGTCGGGATAAGGAACCCCACCACCACCCTGGAACTCGTGGAAGCGATTGAGCTGGCGGATGCTGTCCATCACCGCGAGGCAGGGGACCGAGTGTTGCCGTTTCCCCGGAGGGTGGTCCAGGAGCGACGCCCGCTCGAAGGCACCCCGCGACCAGTCAACAGGCCGACGGTTCCCCCACTGCGAGATGAGCCCATGCCCAGCGCTGAACCACCGTCACCCCTGCGAGCGTGGCTGGCAGGCTGCATCGTCCATCAGCGTGTACCATCAGGAGCCCCCGAAGCAGATGTGACGGTGGAGGGGAAATGTTACCGGGCCTTACTGGACTCAGGCAGTGCGGTCACCCTTATCCAGTCGCGGCTGTGCGAACCTCGAAATGGCCAGAAGGCTTACCTGCCAATTACCTGCGTGCATGGAGACACTCGCCAAGTACCGGCCCGTAAAGTCACCATCTCGACTCCCCAAGGCACCTGGCCGGTGGAGGCTGGCCTGGTGAAAGACCTGCCGGTGGCCGTGCTGCTTGGAAGGGATTGGCCCAGCTTTGATCAACTGCTCACCGCCGCTACTCAGCCTGTCAGCCACAAGGGGAACCGTCAAAGAAGGAGGCGGCCTCGTGGACCCCGTCGCCGCCCAGTCCTGCTCGCCTCTGACAGCGGGAGAGATGGTGAGTCCCCCTCCCAAAATACTAATCTGTTCTATGATGTGTATCAACAGGCTGCTGGAGGGGGCTCTTTCGCCAAGGAACAGCGGGAGGACGACAGACTTAAGCACTGTTGGGCCCAAGTGCGAGTCGTCGACGGGAAGGACGTCCTCCCACGGCCCCATCCTCTCCCGCATTTTGTCGTTGAGAATGGCCTGCTGTACTGTGTCGCTCAGCGGAGGGGGGAGGAGAAGAAATTGTTAGTGGTACCACGAAGCAAGACCAAAACCATCCTGGAGCTGGCACATTCCCATCCCATGGCAGGTCACCTCGGGGCAGCCAACACCACGCAACGCATCCGTGACCGCTTTCACTGGCCGGGCCTGGACGCTGAAGTTAAGCGGTTTTGCCAAGCTTGCCCGACCTGCCAGGTCACGTCGCCCAGGACCCCTCCCCCCAGCCCGCTCATTCCGCTACCTATCATCGAGGTGCCCTTTGAGCGGATTGGAATGGACATAGTGGGGCCGTTGCCGAAGTCTGCCCGGGGCCATGAACACATCCTGGTCATCGTCGACTACGCCACCCGGTACCCAGTGGCAGTCCCCCTGAGGAAAGCTACCGCCAAGTCCATCGCCCAGGAGCTGTTTCTGCTGGCCAGCCGAGTTGGCCTCCCCTCGGAGATACTGACTGACCAGGGAACTCCATTCATGTCCCAGCTGATGGCGGATCTCTGCAGGCTGCTGCGGGTGAAACAGTTGAGGACCACCGTCTACCACCCGCAAACGGACGGACTCGTGGAGAGATTCAATCAAACCCTCAAACAGATGTTGAGGCGGGTCGCGGCGGAGGATAAGTGGGATTGGGATCTCATGTTACCGTATGTGCTCTTTGGGATCCGCGAAGTCCCCCAGGCCTCAACTGGTTTCACCCCCTTTGAGCTTCTCTTCGGCCGGCAACCTCGTGGCCTCCTGTACGTCGCCAGAGAAGCTTGGGAGCAGCAGCCTGCCCCTCATCGTACCATCGTCGAACATGTCCGACAGATGAGGGAACGGATCGACCGAGTGATGCCGTTAGTCCGGGAACACCTGAGCAAAGCCCAGCAAGCGCAGCAACGCCATTACAACCGGGCAGCCCAACCACGGGACTCACCGCCAACCCCCGCAAGTGCCACCTAGCCCTCTCAGAGGCCAAGTACCTGGGCTTTCAAGTCGAGGCCATCCACTCCGCCCCGAGGCCGGGGACCAAGACCCAGGTACGAGCCTTTTTGGGGTTGGCGGGTTACTACCGATGTTTTATCCCCAACTTCTCCTCTTTAGCCATCCCCCTTACAGACCTGACCAGGAAGGGGCAGCTGGAGAAAGTGTGCTGGACCCCATCCGCGGAGGAGGCTTTTGCCCAGATCAAGACGGCGCTCACATCCTCACCCGTACTCCGCGCCCCCCCGACTTTAGCTGCCCCTTCCTGCTGCAGACGGATGCCTCCGACACAGGACTGGGAGCCGTCCTGTCCCAAATTCAGGAAGGTGAGGAGCATCCGATCATTTACATCAGCAGGAAGCTGTCCCTGGCCGAGAGGAAGTACGCCGCCGTGGAGAAGGAAGCCCTGGCCATCAAATGGGCAGTCCTGGAGCTCAGGTACTATCTCCTAGGCAGCAAGTTCACCCTGGTCACCGACCACGCGCCCCTTCAGTGGATGGCCCGCGCCAAGGACACCAATGCCAGGGTGACTCGCTGGTTCCTAGCGCTCCAGGACTTCCACTTTGAGGTGCGACATCGAGCCGGGGCTGCCGTCTGTCAGGGTTGTGACGAGCTTCCACGGAGGAATCCGCGTCGCCCTGGCAACCAACCACGTGCACCTGCACGCACTCACCACCGGCTGATCGGTCACAGCTGCACCTCGTCAGCCACAGCCCTCTTAAGCAGCACATGCTGAAGCAGACAGACAGACTCTGGTCTCGAGCCGAATGCAACACTGGTCTAACTTCTCTCTCTTGTTCTCCCCAGAAAGCAGCGACTGACCGATCAGCCCACCTTATTTTTGGAGCACGATCGAATCTCCACTTTCACCAGGATTGAACACCGAGCACTTGAAGCACCAGCCACCCCAAGCACCACGCACCGGCTCACCGTCTTTCACCTTGTTTATTTCTTTGTAAATAAATCCACCCTCCGGGGCCTTGTTTTCACTAAGCCTGCCTTGTCAAGTGATTCTTCACCCCGTGACAATTAGAACTTTTTTTTTATAATCCTACTGGTTGAAATACCTGGGATTTTCCCAAAAAATAAATTTTTGTTGTTGATATGGACTATGTTATTGAGAGTGATGTAGTAATATTCAATGTGAAGCTTACACTGCAATGTACCTGAGAGAAAACTGATTTGACCATCATATTTTCACGAGTAAGAAAAAAAAGTGTTTTGAAGCTTGTTTTGTATAACGTCACAGTTATATATGACATGAGAATAAGGCCTGAAGTTAGCAAGAACATGTTAAGGTAAATATAATTATATTTTCATAATGATTTTTTTCTTTCAAATATTGTCTGTGTAAAAACATCCCTGGCCAAATGCCCCCAGAGGGCATCACTTTCCACTTCGATAATTACTGTAGTTACCATGTTCTAAGCATGACATCCTTTCTTTTTCCCTCGGATGTAATCTATCTAGGTGGTTGAATAAAAATATGTGGACTTTATATTTAAAAATGATCTCAACTTAGCACCAACAAAGAGCTAGACTGTTAAAACAATATTTACTTATTTTCAGTATGGTTGAATAAACATTCATATCTGTCTACTCTAGCTGATCCAAACAATATAAAAATGTATACTGTTGCTAAACAATATAAAAACAGACGTCACGTAAGGCTACATGCGTAGCATTTTAATAAAACTGCTAACGTTACATCAGCGAGGAATATGAACGTGCAGGAGTTATTTTATTTAAGCTGTTATTTACATTTTTCGTTTTTGATGTGTCTGAATTCAAGCATTTCAGTGCCCTTAAACAGATCACCTTTTACAGTAGATGTAATTCACAAACAACGGACAGCTTTGACCTAAATATGATTTTCAGTTATAATAATTAATCCTAAAATTCGACTTTGGTAACTTACTTTTCGCAGCATCAGTCGCGCGCGCACAAGATCTCCCGATTCTTACTTGTGAATTGAGTTGACTGGAGACTCGCTCTAAACGGATCATTTGAATCAGTGAGTTGTCGACTCAGAACAGCTGCAGTGGGATCATTCAATTCGTGAATGAATCGTTTGGTGTGACTGGCGAATCAATTTAACAGGTTCATTGAAAAGAATCAGTTTGTTAATGAATCAGACACCACTTTCGAGTCTCAGAGCAGGCGATATATTACAAAGAGTAACGATATTTTTGTGAAATGTAGTGAAGTAAAAAGTACGATCTTACGCTTTGGAATGTAGTGAAGTAAAAGTGAAAGTTATTCAAAATAAAACTACTCCAGTAAAGTACAGATACTTGAAAAATGTACTGTAGTACAGTAACGAAGTACAACTACTTCATTACTGCCCACCACTGGAAATCAATAAGAAGATGCCGATCACGGAAACTGATAGCAAAGGTAAGAATCTAGTCGTATTGCAGTTTTCTTGATTGTAACTAATTTTAGTTGGCACATTTTCCCGAACTATTCACTCAGTTCTTAAAACAAAGACACATTTCTCAAAAAGTTTAACAATGAGTTAAACTATGTTAAACATTAGCAAAACTGATGACACACCAGCATTCTAACAACGGAGAGAGAGCTGAACGAATCAACACAGCAATTTATACTTACACATACAGTACATTTACAGTATACAATACCAGTACATCAGATTATGGAAATTTCACTACTCTAAAGTGTAGCACATGTACAGCCTCAAACGTGTGACTGTCAAATTTTGATTTGTATCCATTTTTTTAAAGTAGGCCTATGTGTACTGCATTTTTGCAGAATTGAGAAATGACTGCCTAGAGATATAGTCTTGTGTCAGGAGACCATAAGACTATTATAGTACTGTACTCTGTAATGAAATTTGGCCAAATGTGCAGAGGATGGTAAATTATTATTATTATTATTATTATTACTATAAAATGTATATGACGGGAACTGCTGGAGATCGCTGGCAAGTATAATGTAACCTTACCAAAAATATGAAATGTATTTATTTGAAACCAAAGCCCTGACACACTTTTCAAGTTATTTTATATGGACAGAAAATGTTTTTATTTGACACAAACAGCCTGCGATTGCTGACTGGTATCAGATCAGAGCATTCGGTTGTTGGCTCCGCCCACTTGTGTCTGGCTAGCGTTGTACTAGCTAGATTGATACAGAGTGACAGAGAAACCTCAGATGAGAGAGTTACAAAAACAGAAAAAATATCTTTATTTCTTGCAAGCTTCGAATTAACTGAGCAAAACAGCTGGTAAGCACAAGACATTGGATGATTCAGCGTGTTTGTGTTACTCCTGCACCACAAAACTTGTGTGTGGAGTTGGTGAGTTGTAAAACTGATAAGATCAATGTTAAAAATGAATGACAACAGATCGTATGTAAGAGTTGTATTTTTTTTTATACATATAAGACTAAACTGTGTTAAACTGTGATGTTATATAGAGTGATTGTTCGTTTGCAGTGTGATTGTGTCAGGCTGCATATTCAGTGCGTCACTGCGGTTCGCTGGCGTCCTTTTGGTTTTGTGTACCTGTGAAAACCCAGCCAACATTTGTATGTGGGGCCCATATGGGTATGAACTGGGCTGAAAAATGGGCCCCATACAGGATTGTCCGCAGGTTCCGTAATGGCCCCATGTTAACTGCCCACGTGGATTTCATGTAGGATTAAACTTGTCACAAAGTGGGACCCAACTGGGCAACATGCACAAGACCCATCTTGGTCCCAGCTTTAACCCAGCTAACATTTGATTGTGGGGCCCATGTGGGTTTGACATGGGCTGAAAAATGGGCTCTGTATGGGATTGTCCGTGGGTTCCATAATGGCCCCATGCCAATTGCCCACATTGGTTTCATGTGGGATTACACAAAACCTACCTAGGTCCCATCTTCAAACTCTATGTGGGAACTACATGGGATAAAGTATGGCTTGCAAGTGGGATTGAAAAAAAAAAAGTTTTATAGTTTTAAAGCATTAGCATACTGCAGTACACAGTGAGATTGAAATCTTTTCAAATTTCAATTTTATTGAAACTACCCATTGTAACGCCCCTTGAACTGTTTTTGTTGGTTTTGCCCATTGTCACTCCCCATTGGACTGTTTAGTTGGTTTTTCCCGTTGTGCCCATATTTGGTTCTTCCTACCCTCGTTGTGTCCTTATTGGTTTATTTGCTCCACCTGTCTGTGTCTCATTAGCCACTCTTTATAAGTTGTATTCACTTTTATGTCGGTGTCGGATCTCAAGGTTATTTTGGTTGTGTGTTCTCCTGCCCTTGTTGGAATTACCTGTATGGATTTGATTAAAGATTCCTGTTAGTGTTAACCTCGTCTTCGTGCGTTTCCTTGCCACACCCAACCGTGACAGAAGATCCGACCATACAAAAACTAAGTAGCGGCGTGTTAACCCCGTGCTTTTTGTTTGTTTTCTGTCAGTTTTAGTTTTGTTTTTTACGTCATGGATGACCCGGCCGTCCTCGTCCTCCTGCTGGAGCAGGGGGACCGCTCTCTCGAGGACCACACCACGGACTTCGTGTTTTTGACCAACTACACGCACTTCCCGGACAACTGCCTTTGCTCTTTCTACTTTGCTGGATTGAACACCACCACACGAGCGCAGTTGTCCGGGGATGGTCCTCGAGAGAGCTTCACCGCCTATGTTGAGTGGGTGCTGGTGTCCTGCAACTCTTCATTGACCGTGGACTTTGCGGATGACGACACCAGCCCCACTCTTGACCCAGAGCCCAGCCAACAATCACCTCAATTTGCGGAGCATGAGCCCGAGCCCACCGTGGACGGAGAGCCAGAGCCCAACGTGACCGCCGAGCCATCGCCAAGTGGAGCGACAGAGCTGCGGATTGCCCAGGAGCCAGAGCCCATCCTGTCCGACCAGGTGCGAGAGCCGGCCACAGAGCCCGCAACGGTGGATGTTCCAGATGGGCGTGACGGTGCTGAGGACAGCACCGCCCACTGCACCGCCGCTGAGGGTGAGCAAGACCGGGATCTGGGACAATCAAACATGGAAATAGTTTTGATTTGCTATGAGGATATAGAAATGGAACTTCCTGTCTGCCCTGAACTGTCTACCTGCCTGAATTTCCCACCCACCCTCCCTCTGCTATCTCCAAGCAGCCCTGCTGCTTCAGTTCTGCCACCGCTGTCTCCTGACAGCCCCTCTGCTCACCCTCAGCCCACCATCTGTGCGGTGGGCTCGCCGCGGGTCTGCCAGTCTCCATCGGCGTCATGGCTGGAGGATCCCTCATCTCCACCTCCGGCCTCTGAGTCCCAGACTCCGCCTCGGTCCTCCGACCCAGCGGCTCCACCCCGGCTCTCAGCTCCCTCATCTCCACCGTCGCCCGTTGGCCCACCAGCTCCACTGTGGGCTAGCATCATGGCTGCGGCCTGGGTCTCACTTGGCTCCTCCTGCTCCGGGTCCCTTCTGTCTCCTCCTTGGCTCCTCCCTCCGTCGTCTCCACCATGGACTTTGTTTGTTGTCCTCCTCCCGGAAGTCCGTCCTCCTCCGGAGCCTCCTCCTACAATAACTTTCTGTTACCATCCTACGTGCCCTCCTTTGTTTTTGTTTTTTCCACGGCGCGAGGTCGCGCCTTCTGGGAGGGGGGAGTAATGTAACGCCCCTTGAACTGTTTTTGTTGGTTTTGCCCATTGTCACTCCCCATTGGACTGTTTAGTTGGTTTTTCCCGTTGTGCCCATATTTGGTTCTTCCTACCCTCGTTGTGTCCTTATTGGTTTATTTGCTCCACCTGTCTGTGTCTCATTAGCCACTCTTTATAAGTTGTATTCACTTTTATGTCGGTGTCGGATCTCAAGGTTATTTTGGTTGTGTGTTCTCCTGCCCTTGTTGGAATTACCTGTTTGGATTTGATTAAAGATTCCTGTTAGTGTTAATCTCGTCTTCGTGCGTTTCCTTGCCACACCCAACCGTGACACCCATCATATGCTATATTCTGATACCTAATTGTTAAAATCATGTAATTGTTGAAGTTAACAAACATTTTGAACTTGTATTTGAACCAGTGTTTACCAAAAGCTTTGAACATTTGCACATAGAAAACGGAGACAGTAAGAAACAGCAGCAGCAACTATACATTTTTCAGTACTGCTTACACTGCAGACGGACATTTGTGCATTCTAGACCCTCAGTCCTCCTCTGTCTCTTGTCCCAGTAAACCATTTTGAGAGTTCCCTCTCAGATTCTTGCTGGTTGATCTTTGACATCAGTGCAGTCTTCTTAACAGCCTCTGCAAAACAAATATATATAACAAACATATTTAAAAATAGGACATTTTTAAATTTTTCAGGAAGATGAGGTATGAAGATGCTGCCCTCCACTACAGTAAGGAAAACAACAGAGTAAAAGCAAAGGTGCTTGTTTACAGGCTATTCCAATAACTTTTCTATAATGTGTTTAGTAAACGTGAAATATTATGTTACTTACACATGTTAAAATACTACAAAATAATAACTTTTACTTGGAGCACTTTTACTTTTAGTTTCAAACAGACATCAAGATTCTGAACATTAAACTAAAAATAAAGTGTAATTTACTAGAAGTTCTGTACTAAAAATTCTATGACTGCAGTCTATTTAAAATGTTTAATCTTGAATGATTTTTTTTTTTTAATTGTTTGAATTAATGATTAAATGACTCATGAATATATGTTGTTTCATTACTGGATGAATCTGTGTTTTTTAATAGTGGGTTTAAGATAAGACTGTCATGTCAATCAACTATCATGGGAGCGACCTTTGTCGGTGTGACATCACACCGACAAGACGCTGAAAATGACCTTATTTGAAAAAAGGCATATTACTTTGATTACATTGGATTTTTCCCATATTAAGATTTAAAAAATACCACTGGGTGAATTTATATCATTATAGGGTGGCTGTGTACACACAATGTCAACACACATTTATGTTCAAACTTGTAAAAATGAGTTTTGCATCCAATGGCCCCTTTAAATGATTTTCAATGGCCGCTTGGTCACATCTAGTGTAGACAGACTTTAGCTGTCACGCCATGACAGCTGTCACCTCTGTTTTAGACACGGTGTTAGTCATTTACGAATAAGATTAAGTGGGGTTTGGATCAAGATTATGATCTTTAAATGATTAATCGTGCAGCTCTAATTTCTGATAATATATGTGTCTCCATCTATTTATGATAATGTTTGAAGAGAAACATTACACATTTAATTCAGAATCATAACTATACATTGTATTAAATGTATAGTTCACTCAAAAATGAAAATTCTGTCATCATTTATTCACCCTTATGTTGTTCCAAACGTTGGTAACTAGACAGTTGACACGCCCCAATGATTTCCCTAATATTTTTTTTTTTCCTACTATGGAAGTCAATGGCTACTATGAACTGTTTGGTTATCAACATTCTTCAAAAAATCTTTTCAAAACAATCAAAACATCTCACATATCACAAAAAGTCAGTGAATCCATACCAGAAGTAAGAGTGCAATGTAGCAGATAAACAACAATCCTCCTCCAAGTTGGCAGTGATCAGCTGGATCCTTGGTGAATCTGTAGTGGGGTGGGCCCGACGAGTCCTTAAAAAGAATAATTTCTTTTATTACCATTCCTTTAAACATTCTTAAACAAAACATATTTAAATTGTACTGAAATTTGCCATTATAAGCCATTTAGGCAACATAAACAAACTGTCAGCTTTGAAACTGTTAGTTATGATCGAAACATGAACCTAATGCATAACAATCCCATCAGAAAAATGTGAATCCCTAAAAGAAAGACAAAGAGATTCACAGGGACTCTTCCCATAGATATCACAGCAAGGTAAATACAGCTGTATTCTAAAAAAGCCAATTTGTACACCACAATTAAATCTATCGATTATAATCATAGTTCAGGTCTGGAAACAGTGGTTAAAACTGACTAACATTTTACTGTAGTCTCTGTATTGGGGGCCTGTTTTTCCTGAAAAACGTGTGCTTGATCTAAAAATATGAACCAATATCTTATCATTAGAAGTTATCAGTATTTGAAGAGTCATCTACACAAACATAACACTCTCATACAACACTCTCAACTCTCCTATATATTCCAGTGTTTTCGAGTGTAAATTACAGTTTAATCACTCACTTCACTTATTCCAGTGCTCCTTTACTTTTCATGAGTTTGAGTTTTAAACTAAACATTAATACACACAAACACACACCAACTTCAAACACTAATTTACATTGAAATACGTGCTAATATCGCCAGGGCGCTAATATGCTAATCGCGATTAGCCGCTCCCTTTAATTTCCTCTCACTCACATTAATTAATTGTGGGCACAAATCATAACTTTATGATGGTTTGACTGAAAAACGTTTTGTCACCTGACATCGCCATATGTTTTCGGGATCTCACACATCCAGTCTGCCCCTTCCTCTGTGTTCACATTCCAGCTTCTGTTCTCCGTTGACATCTCACAGTTCAAATTAGTTTACAATAAGAATTTAACAGGCACATAATCAGGAACTGAGCGAGTAATCTCGCGGATCAGTAGCACGCACATCACCAAACTGATTAGGAGACTAGCAAAAAGGCGCGCGAGGCTGTCATTGGCCAGTTTCGTGAATGACAGTCAGATTAACAAATCTTGATGAAAGCAACCAGGTGAAACAACCAATGGAAATTGTTTCAGAGTGGTAACGGAAAATAAACTTTTTTTTTTAACAAACGTGTGTATTTAGTTTTATTTTTTGGCTGTATTATTTGATTAATTGGTCAAACAGTGTTTTCATGACAGTGTTTCCCCGTTCAGAACCCATATAGAGGTAGCCTTTGTGGGTACCGCCTTGAGCCAGTGTAGGTAGCCTATATGGGACTGATTGTGTCTGCCCATGTTTTACCCATATGGTTTGACCAAGAGGGCCCTATATGTGTTTCCCCATTCAGAACCCATATAGAGGTAGCTTATGTGGGTACTACCTTGGGCCAGTGTAGGTAGCCTATATGGGACTGATTGTATCTGCCCATGCCTAACCCATTTGTTAAACCCATATGGGCCCCATTTGTGTTGCCCATTTTGAGCCCAAGCACTCATTTCCCATTTGTGACCCAACTAGGTCCCACATAGGGAGCCTATCTGTTTTTGCCCATGTGGGACCTACTTAGCTGACCCAAATGGGCCCCAGATAAGATGCCTATTTTGGGACCATGCCCACTTGGTACCCATGTAGACCCAGCAGAAACCATGTGGGGCCCACATATACATGTTGGCTGGGAACAGACGAGAATGGACAAGGTAATTCGTTATTATGACATAAGTTGCATAAATAATATGCATGTATGCATTATTTCATTCATGTGTTATGTATTTCGTTGAAAATCATTCTTTATGCACAAAATTAAGTGTGTACTGATCTGTGAACGTACAGGCCGGGTTTTTTTCCCTTGTGAAGATAAACTTCATTGGAGATTCCTGTAATTGATGGCGAGCCTCCCACCTTGACTGAAAGGATCAGGGACCTGGAATAAAGGACAGTTTTCATTATAGTTTTCTTCAACCAAGTAAGAGAGTGTTGTTTCCAGTGACTGAAACTATTTTTCTCTTTGGGAACTAAGAATCTGAGGAGCATCATTTCCACTGCACAAACAGATTGACAATTGACTCTGAAAGATTATTTTGCATACTCCAGTTATCTGTTTATTATCACTAACTGTGGTCATTTAATTTGATTGATTGTGAGAGTGATTTATTGTGTAATATATAGTTAATTAGTGGGTGCACCCAAGGGTATAGTTATTGTTATTATCTACCCAAGGGTAGAGTTATAGTTATTATCTACACTGGCTGCCAGTTTCTCAGAGAATTCATTTTAAAATCCTTCTTTTTGTCTATAAATCTCTACATAACCTAGCACCAGCGTACCTCTCTGAACTTCTTCACCTTTACTCTCCTTCTAGAACACTAAGATCTTGTGACCAGGCTCTATTAGTAGTCCCACATGTGAGGCTCAAGCGTAGAGAGGCACGGGCATTTGCGGTAGCAGGGCCTCAACTTTGGAATCTCTTGCCTTTCGAGATTAGAATGGCACCTTCTCTGTCTTCTTTTAAGTCCTTGCTCAAAACTTATTTTTTCTCTTTAGTTTATTAATTCTGTTATACAGTTGTGTTAACGAGTTGTTTTATTTTTGTATGTATTGTTCTTGGGGTATGTTTTACGATTATGCTTTTCTGTGAAGCACTTTGGTCAGCCTGAAGGCTGTTGTAAATGTGCTATATAAATAAATTGAACTTGAACTTGAACTATTGTTTTTCCCTGTTTTATTGTTATTGTTGTTGTATGTTTTGAATAAAAAGAGTACTTACTGAAGGAAAAACAGAAACAAAATCCCAAACAATTCACAGTAAAAATTGAAGTTGTGATTAACTCACCTATTGCCTCTGATATTTACTCAGCACCCCCCGCCGCCTCCAGTAAAGTGCCTAGTTCTTCTGAGGTTAACTGCCTGGTCCATCAGAGAGAGAACTACCCCGTTATTGAGGTGTTACATAATGTTTATTAATATAAAATGTATTTCATTTGGAGATCGCTGTCAAGTATAATGTAACCTTACAAAAAAAAACAAATTGACACAAAAGCCCTGACACACTTTCAAGTAATTTTATATAAAAAGAAAATGTTTTTCTTTGACACAAACTGCCTGCGATTGCTGACTGGTATCTAAAGTTAATGTTTATTAATATAAAATGTATTTGACGCGAACTACTGGAGATCCCTAGCAAGTGTAATGTAACCTTACCAAAAATATTTAATGTATTTATTTGAAACCAAAGACCTGACACACTTTTCAAGTTATTTTATAGGGACAGAAAATGTTTTTTTGACACAAACTTCCTGCGATTGCTGATTGGTATCTGAAATTAATGTTTATTCATATAAAATGTATTTGATGCGAACTCCTGGAGATCACTGGCAAGTATAATGTATCTTTACCAAAAATATGAAATGTATTTATTTGACACCAAAGCCCTGACACACTTTTCAAGTTATTTTATATAAAAAGAAAATGTTTTTATTTGACACGAACTGCCTGCGATTGCTGACTGGTATCTGAAGTTAATGTTTATATATAAAATCTATTTGAGAGGGAACTCCTGGAGATGGCTAGCAAATATAATGCAACCTTACCAACAAAAAAAAAAGAAATTGACACAAAATCGCTTACACACTTTTGAAGTTATTTTATAGGGACAGAAAATGTTTTTATTTGACACAAACTGCCTGCGATTGGTGACTGGTATCTGAAGTTAATGTTTATTAATATAAAATGTATTTGACACGAACTCCTGGAGATCGCTGGCAAGTATAATGTAACTTTACCAAAAATGTGAGATGTATTTATTTGATACCAAAGCCCTGACACACTTTTCAAGTTATTTTATAGGGACAGAAAATGTTTTTATTTGACACAAACTGCCTGCGATTGGTGACTGGTATCTGAAGTTAATGTTTATTAATATAAAATGTATTTGACACGAACTCCTGGAGATCGCTGGCAAGTATAATGTAACTTTACCAAAAATGTGAGATGTATTTATTTGATACCAAAGCCCTGACACACTTTTCAAGTTATTTTATAGGGACAGAAAATGTTTTTATTTGACACAAACTGCCTGCGATTGCTGACTAGTATCTGAAGTTAATGTTTATTAATATAAAATGTATTTGACGTGAACTCCTGGAGATGGCTGGCAAGTATAATGGAACCTTACCAAAAAAGAAAAAAAACAAACAAACAAATTGACACAAAACCGCTGACACACTTTTCAAGTTATTTTATTTAAAACGAAAATGTTTTTATTTGACACAAACTGCCTGCGATTGCTGACTGGTATCTGAAGTTAATGTTTATTAATATAAAATGTATTTGACGCAAACTACTGGAAATCGCTAGCAAATACCCAGCCAACAATAACATGTGGGGCCCAGATGAGGGCTTCATGGGCGGCAAATGTGGGCCCCATTATGGGCTTGCACCCGGGATCCACATTGGGGCCAGCCGTGGAAGCCCAGACGTACTAAAAGTGGGACCTGTAAGGGTACTGCATGGGTCTTAATTGGGCAATTCATGTCAGACCGATTTGGGCCCCACCCTCCTCAATGGGTCTAAAGTGGGCTCTGCAACATGGCTACCCAGATGGGCTTTAAATGGGATCTGTAAGAGTCTTATGTGGGTCCTAACTGGGCAATTCATGCCAAACCCATTTGGGCCCCACCTGCCCAAAGGGGTTTAAAGTGGGTTTGCACCCGGGATCCACATGGGGGCCAGCCGTGGATGGCCAGATGGGTTTTAAGTGGGATCTGTAAGGGTCTTATGTGGGTCTTAACCGGGCAATACATGTCAGACCCATTTGGGGCCCACCAGTCTGAAGGGGTTTAAAGTGGGCTTGCACCGGGATCCACATGGGGGCCAGCCATGGATGCCCAGGTGGGTTTTAAGTGGGATCTGTAAGGGACTTATGTGGGTCTTAACCGGGCAATTCGTGTCAGACCCATTTGGGCCCCACCAGTCTGAAGGGGTTTAAAGTGGGCTTGCACCCAGGATCCACTTCGGGGCCAGCTGTGATAGCCCAGATGGGCTTTTAGGGGGACCTGTAAAGGGTCTTAACTGGGTAATTCATGTCAGACCCATTTGGGCCCCACCTGCCTAAAGGGGTTTAAAGTAGGCTTGCACCAGGATTCAACTGTGAATGCCCATATGGGCTTAAAGTGGGCTCTGTAAGGATCTTATGTTGGTCCTAACTGGGCAATTCATGCAAGGCCTATCTAAGCCCAACCATGCCAAATGGTTTAAGGAACAATCTAAGAAAAATTAAAAACGAAGAATGAATATAAGTACAAGATAAATAGAAGACACTTGATGCTTTGAACTGCAAGAAATATATTAAATTGAACAACAAAAATTATCTTTAAAAAACAATGTCACAACATACAGGTAAACTAAAAAATATATTTTAAAAAAATCTCTGAAAAAAAAACTCCAAAAAATACAATACAAAATACACTCATGATATATGACATTGAACAACAAACATAATCTTTAACAATTTAAATTTTACAACATACCGGTAAATAAATCAAAAATATATATTTTTTAAAAATCTCTGGAAAAAAAGAAAACAAAACATCTCTCCAAAAAATACATCCAAATACACTCATGGCGTTTGTGTTGTCGACGCTCTTTTTTTTCTCTTAGGGCTCTTGCAGCCCCCCCACCCCCACCGGACACGAGGCCCAGCCAATGCCCAGGACGACCAGGCCGCCCCAGACGCCCCCCCGGGATGTGCCGAAACCCGCCCCCGCGCCCTAGCCACACACCCGGAGGCCCCGGCAGCACCCCCCGACCCCCCACCCCACCAAACCTCCCGGCCTTTCAAGACCCATTTATGTGTTCCCAGATCAAACCCATGCCCACTTGGCCCATAAATATGTCATGCAAGACCCATATATGTGTTCCCAGACCAAACCCATGCCCACTTGACCCATGCCTGTCCCTTATGGGGCCCATGTAATCAGCTCATATGGGCTTCCTATGTGGGACTCATACTACAAAACCTACATGGGACCCGCTGATTTCACCCAGCCAAAGCCCATGTCCACACAGTTCCCATGGAACCCGTAGTTAACCCATCTGGGCCCCACATGTCATTGCTGGCTGGGTATAATGCAACCTTACCTATATGTGTACTACCTAGGGCCCATGCAGTCAGCCTATATGGGGCTGATTATGTTTGCTCATGTCTTACCCAAGAGGGTCCCCTATTTGGATGACCAGACATGGCACTACCTGGGGACACATTCAGCACATGATTTCTAAATTGCCTAAAATAACCAGGTGTTGGTTGTTTTCACTGTGCTGATTGATTATTGTACGACATCAAAGTACCGCAAGTACTTTGCAGAGCAGAGCAGATGCTCCATCCTTTCGAATCATTCTCGCGGTACTTTGTTGTCATGCAATGATCCATTGCTGCAGCACAAGCAACCAACCTGGTTAATTTAAGCAATATAGAAATCCTGTGCAGAATATGTCCCCAGAAAGCGGCACGTTTGGTCACCCTACCACATATTAGTGATGGGAAGATCACTACCCCATATGTATTTTCCCATTCACAACCCATATAGTGATTACCCATGTGGGTACTACCTTGAGCCCATGTAGCCAACCTATAAAGGACTGATTGTGTATGCCCATGTCTGACCCATATAGTTTGGCAAGAGGGCCCTACACATCTTTCACTGTTCAGAACCCATACAAAGATTACTTATGTGGGTACTACCTTGGGCCCATGTAGGCAGCCCATATGGGATTGATTGTGTTTACCCATGTTCTACCTATATGGTTTGACCAAGAGGGCCCCATATGTGTTTCCCCATTCAGAACCCATATAGAGGTAGCCTTTGTGGGTACTACCCTGGGCCCATGCAGGCAGCCTATATGGGACTGATTGTGTCTGCCCATTTTTTACCCATATGGTTTGACCAAGAGGGCCCCATATGTGTTTCCCCATTCAGAACCCATATAGAGGTAGCCTTTGTGGGTACTACCTTGGGCCCATGCAGGCAGCCTATATGGGACTGATTGTGTTTGCCCATGTTTTACCCATATGGTTTGAGCAAGAGGGCCCCATATGTGTTTCCCCGTTCAGAACCCATATAGAGGTAGCCTTTTTGGGTACTACCTTGGGCCCATGAAGGCAGCCTATATGGGACTGATTGTGTCTGCCCATTTTTTACCCATATGGTTTGACCAAGAGGGCCCCATATGGGTTTCCCCATTCAGAACCCATATAGAGGTAGCCTTTGTGGGTACTACCTTGGGCCCATGCAGGCAGCCTATATGAGACTAATTGTGTTTGCCCATGTTTTACCCATATGGTTTGACCAAGAGGGCCCCATATGGGTTTCCCCAATCAGAACCCATATAGAGGTAGCCTTTGTGGGTCCCGCCTTGGGCCAGTGTAGGTAGCCTATTGGGACTGATTGTGTCTGCCCATATTTGACCCATATGGTTTGACCAAGAGGGCCCCATATGTGTTTCCCCATTCTGAGCCCATATAGAGGTGGCCTATGTGGGTACTACCTTGGGCCAGTGTAGGTAGCCTATATGGGATTAATTGTGTTTGCCCATGTCTAACCCATTTGTTAAACTCATATGGGCCCCATTTGTGTTGCCCATTTCGAGCCCAAGCACTCATTTCCCATTTGTGACCCAACTAGGTCCCACATAGGGAGCCCATCTGTTTTTGACCGTGTGGGACCTACTTAGCTGACCCAAGTGGGCCCCAGATAAGATGCCTATTTTGGGACCATGCCCACTTGGTACCCATGTAGACCCAGCAGAAACCATGTGGGCCCCACATATACATGTTGGCTGGGTGGGTACAGAGGATCCTATGACAACAAACATATTTTTAGGGTTTGCAAGAAATAAGATAATCAGGGTGATTTAAAGAAAAATGTAGGGTCAGAGAGTGCTTGGATTTCATCAGAAATATCTTTATTTCTGTTCTGAAGATGAACAAAGTTCTTACAGGGTTATAAAAACATTAGGGTGAGTAATTAATGACAGAATTTTTATTTTTAGGTGAACTATCCCTTTAAATAATATTTTAAAGGGGTCATGAACTGAGAAACCAAAATTCTGTTAATATTTTGGCATGTAAGAGGTCATTGTACTATAAAATCGTCCTGCAAGTTTCAGAACTAAAAACTTTGCTGTTAGTCTAAAAAACGGCTTATATTGACAGTCTGCCAAAACGACACCTTTTGGAATGTTCTACTTTATAATGTAATAGTGTGGATAAGCACCGCTTCCACAGAAGATCGACATCACTGCCTGTTTAGCCCTGCCCACCGATTCATGCATGTAGTGTTTACAAGAGAGGCGCACAGGTCTGTGCAGACACAATAAAGATGCAACAAAACAAGATGCTGTGCAGTGCCAAGTTGTGGAAAAACAGTGTTGCCGTTGCCTTACTTCTGATCCCAACGTTACAAAAGAGTGGATGAACTTTATTTTTAATGAAATTGCCAGACTGCATCAATGAGAACTTGGTCCTTTGTTCAATTTAAATTTACCATAGATTAATTTACAAACAAGGAACAATTCAACGTGGGATTTTCAAAAAGATTGAAACTAAAAGACTGACAGTATCTGACAGTAATTTCACAGCAGCATCCATCTTGAAGGACAGACTGTCAAACATACATAAGTGTTATCCAATCACAGCAGTAGGTGTTTACCGAATCCACAATCCGCCACACCTATTCAGAGCATTCTGATAAGGAGGGTCAAAAACAGGACTAAAAAATATAGCCTATTACTTCTTAATTATGTTTTTTTTTAAATGTAAAAATAAACCTTATTACATTATAAGTAGACCTCAGAAAAAAAAGTACAAAATAAAAAAGATGCTCAGTTCATGACCCTGTTAATGTCTGGAAAGTGCATACTTTATGAAGTACGTTCATTTGGTTTAACTTCATTTTAAGTATTACATTGATACTGTAATTTTTTTCCTGCCCTCTGCACTGTGAACATTTCATACCTTCACACCCTAACACATGTATACATACACAGTACCTGTCAAAATATTAGAAACATTACAATTACTGCATTTATTTGATCAAAAATACAGTAGTAACAGTAAAATTGCTAAATGTTATTACAGCTGTTATCAACTGTTTTATATTTGGTAGGGATTTTTTTTTTTTGGCCATACCGATTTTAACAAACAATTATTAGCCAGTTCCAATACTGATACTGATATTGGTCAATTGCATAAAGCAGTGCTTAAAAACAAAAAAAATTAAAATGTTTGATTGTTCACTCTGAGCAGAATCATATTTAACCCTCTGGGGTCTGGGGTGATTTTGGGGCCCTTTAGATGTTTTGACATGCCTTGACATTTGTGCTTATTTCATACAACATACTGCTGGCCAACATATAATTTTTTTGTATTCAGCAGAAACAGTGCTACAATAATATGTGAGCAAGATGGATGTACATGTTTGCATTTTTTAGAAAAAAAGATTATGTGTGGTTAGTATGTTTTGGGAAAATAAATGTAGCTGAAATAAGGCCATAAAACTCATAAAACTCATACTGAATAGTCCTGAACAAGGCTTTTGAGTAATCACTCTTGTAGGCTAGAATATTTACTTCAAAATGATATAAAACGATCGTGCTTACTCTTTCACAGAAAACAATATATTGATGTAATTTTCTAAGCCATGTTTTGTGATTGAAAGCCATATGCGAGGAAGGGATAACGGCCATGAATATTCAAGGCCGTCCCCTAATGGCCCATCAGTGTGACTGTCACTATGAGGCAGGTAACAAAGAATATGAGCAGAGTAAGATAATGGGGGGTTTTGGTCATTTGTATTTTATTTGCAACACAATATAATCAAAGCATACATAATGATGGCCAAAGATTATTAC
>VONZ01002822.1:0-36019 GCA_012976165.1 Labeo catla | reverse complement strand
TATGATTTCTTGCCTCGGCAGAGGAGGATTTCAGGCCTGGAGTGGCCCATCTGCGGCCTTACATAAAGTGTTTTTCTCAAGTGGGGTTACAAATGTGAAAAAATTGTGTAATCTGTCACACTTAGTCCAGAGAGAGAGCCAGAGATGAAGGGGATGTGAACCGTGAAACAGCAGAGACGCTCTGACATACGACACAATCTCCACACCTCCATCACAGCATGTTCATATCTTTCTGTCTATCCATCCATCCATCCATCCATCCATCAGTCTGTACATACATCCGTACATCCATCCATCTATCCATACGTACATCCGTACATCCATCAGTACATCCATCCACTGTGATGGATGGATGGATGAATGAATGGATGGATGGATGAAGGAATGGATGGATGGATGATGGATGGATAGATCAATAGATGGGGGAAGGATGAATGGATGGATGATGATAGATCAATAGATGATGGAAGGATGGATGGATGGATGGATGAACATGTATAGATGATGGATAGATGGATAGATGGATAGATGAATGAAAGAATGTTGGGTGGATGATAGATGGATAAATAGATAAATCAGGATGGATGAACTGATGGATGAACTGATGGATGGATGGATGGATGATAGATAGATAGATAGATAGATAGATAGATAGATAGATAGACAGATAGATAGATGGATAGAGAGATAGATAGATGAAGGAATAGATGGATGGGATTTATTAGATGGATGGAACATGACGTTGGTGGATAACCAGTGGATACCTAAGGTCCGATGGATAGATGTCGGATGGAATGGATGATGATGGATTTGGATGGAGGATGAAGGAATGGATGGATGGATTGAATGATGATGATAGATCGATAGATGACAAATATTAGATGAATATTGAACAAATAGATAGATGTTGTGGTGGATGATAGCTGATGGATAACCAGTGGATGGATGAACTGATGATGGATAATATAGATCGATAGATACGTAGTTGATGAAACGATGGATGGATGTCACATAGATGATGAAGGTCGGATGGATAAATGGAGGATAACTTAGGGATGGATGAACTGGATGGATAGATAAATGATGGATGGATGGATGGATGGATGGATAGATAGATGGATGGATGAATGAATAATAGATGGATGGATAATGGATGGGTTGAATGAACTGATGGATAGATAAAATGATGATGGATGGATGGATGAATGAAGGAAATGGATAGATAGATGGATGGATGGATGGATGATGTTGGGTGGATGATAGATGATGGATAAATGGGTGGGTGGATGAACTGATGGATAGGTAGATGATGGATAGATAAAAAGATGGATGGATAGATAGAAAAATGATATGTCGATGATCGATGAATGGATATATGATGGATGGATGGATGGATAATGGATAGATTAATCCCACAGAGCCGATATATAAAGCCATTTGTACTGTCAAATTTGGCATCTGAATGAATAATGATAACCTTGTAGCTCGTGGAACTTCAAAGGAAAATGAATAAGAACAGAGCAAGTATAGGCCCATAAATTAGCTTTGATAATGTGACCGTTAGGTGAACTCTTGTTTGATGCAGTTGGATGCTGTCAGGAGGGCGTGAGCTTCACCCTCCTAATTAGTCAGAGAGATGAAGCAACGGCGGGCAGCTGACATTCGGCTCGGGATAATTGCTTTTTTTGCTCCCAGATAACTCAAGGTCCATTTCAACAGATGGAAAATCAACAGAAAGCATGTAGAGAGGAGGAGAAGAGCAAGAGGGCAAACAAAAAAACAAAAAAATCTGGCTTAAAGGAACAGTTCATCCAAAAATAAATTTCATTCACTTAGCCCTATATATACTGTCTTTATTTAATTTTTTGTAATAGTTTTAGTAATTTTTGTAGTCATTTTTATTATTAATATATATATATATATATATATATAATTTATTTGTTTTGTTTTAGTTATAGTTATTTTAAATTAAAATAAATGAACTTTTTATGTATTTTATTTTACTTCAAGTAAAAAAAAATGGTTTTATGGTTTTAGTTTCAGTTAACTATAATAACTCTGAAACACAGATTATTTTATTTTTTTTAATTAGTTTTTTATTTTTTATTTTGATAAAACATCTGCCAAATATAAATGTATACAATCATATATTTTCATATGATATAGTCATATGTGTGGTATATTTGAAGTCATATGATGCTTTAAGTCAGGTTTACATCTTAAACATGGGTCTGTTTCTCAGGCAAAGCATCACATGAATTCAAAAAACTTGAAACATACATATAAAATACACAACAAAATATCCTAAAACTTTAAAATGAAAACAGAAATTATTAAAATAAAAACTAATTTAAAATAGTAATAAACTCTATAATAGCATCTCACTAATACTATATGGACTATTATGATACTTTATTATGCTTTTAGTCTTTGGATCTTAGAGGTGTAAATCACACCACCTTTTGTTGTGAAGAAAAACGTCTGTCTAGCATCTCATTTTCTGTTTCACAAAAGAAACTCATAAAGGCTGTGAAGAAACATGAGGCTGAGTAAATGATGATAGATTTTTTGTTGTTCCTTTAATAAGCCTCCATTCATTTATCAGCGCTGAAGCACAGCAGTGACGCAGCAGAAGAGCATTGATTCACGCTCTGGAAAGCCGCTAAGCGTTCCATAATGCCCTGCTGCTTATCAGCGAGAGACGCTCACCATCCATTCGCTTTTGATCCCTTTCAGTGCATTCGTCTCCTCCACCAGCAGCAAAAACACACGCATGCAATTATGTACATCAGAAACACCCCTGAGACCCGCTGTGAAATCAACATTACAGCCCTACAACACTCATTTAGTGGCACACATGCATATTAAATATGAAATATTTAATCATATATACATATATTAATTAATTATTTAATATGTAATGTCATATATAATATAAATTATATACAAATCTATAATTGAGAATAATTAATAATTAATTTTGTTTGTAATTATTAGCTATTTATAATTTTTGAGAAAGAACTAGGAAATTATTACATTGGAGCTATACTATTACATGCTAATTTTAATTATTTATTTTAAATATGATTAAATTAAGAAATCACTGACTTGATGTTCCCTTTCTTTCTTAAAAATTCAGCCAAATGTGTTTGAAGTTGTTTAAAGTTTTAATTTATAAATTATAATTGCTTTAATAAATTAGGATAACCTAATTTAAACATGACATTGTAAACATATGAATAAAAATAACATTACACCTTTAATTTATTTACAAACATCGCTGTTTTTTGGACACGCCCCCTTTAGTTGGTCAGGTGGGCATGAGGCCACGCCTCCAATATGGCTGCCACTGTGGCCAAAGCAGGTGAGCAAACATTTGTTCTCTGACCCCATCTGTGGATTGTTGGTTTCAACCTGGTTCCCTGCAGTCATGGATTAACTTGCGTCAGTGTTGGTAAGATGAATCTTTTGTATTTCTGTTGCATTTTTCGAAGTAGTAAGTGCAAATTTTAAAAGCTAAAGATTTGTGAGTTGTGTGAATGTGTATGGCAGTGAATCGAGTGGAGAACAGCACCAAACACACACAAGAGTCAATCATCTGCACTTATCATAGATAGAAACACAATGATGATGAATTTGGCTGATCCAGCGACATCAACAGCTCTGCCATCATGAAGGGCCTACCAATAAAACCAAGAGATTGTGGTTTGTGCTAGTTACGGCGGGTTAGTTAGTCTCTGCTGGTAGATCTTGTAATTAAAATAATCTTGCTTGGAAAAAAAAAAAAAATCTTCTTCCACTGATGGTCATTCAAAAATATTTATGTGTTTTAATTAAATATATATTTTTGCAAGCAACATATAGTGCATCTGCAGCTGATCATTAAGTAACTATTTTAGATGTTTTGCTGAGGTTTGAGGCCATAGTTGTGTATTAAACCTCCTCTGAGATCCGCTGTGTTTTGTTATTTCCCTTAAGATCTTTGTTTGCATGTACAGCATGTGAAAACAGGCCACTTTTGCACAGAAGTCAGGCATTTTAGCGGCAGTGAACAGGCACTTCCTGCCCCATGAGAGACAGACAGGAAGTTTAACCAAACATCTTGAAAATAAGGGAAAGGAAGAAAGAGTGCATTTTAGAATGAATGAGATACTGTATAAAGTCAAAAGGTTGATATTTTTTTAAGAGTAATTTTTTTGAGTTAGCATTGACATATTATTTTAGTTTTTTTTTTATCTGTATTTTAATTTTATCTGTTAAATTAGGTTTTTATTTTTATACTTTATTAGGATTTATATATATATATATATATATATATATAGGTGCATCTAAAAAAAAAATAGAATATCATGAAAAAGTTCATTTAATTTATTGTGACTTATTTAAAAAAAAAAAAAACAAAAAAAAACTTTCATATGTTCTAGATTAATTGCATGCATTGATGATTAAAGCATACAGCCCATTAAAGTCCAAAATCTAGTATCTCAAAATATTAGAATTTTTACATTTGAGTTTCATTAAATGTCCATCCCTACAGCATAAATTCCAGGTATCTCTTTCTTTGAAACCACACTAATGGGGAAGATTGCTGACTCTGCAATAGTCCAGAATACAATCATTGACACCTTCCACAAAGAGAGTAAGTCACAGAAGATCATTACTGAAAGGGGTGGCCGTTTACAGAGTGCTGTATAAAAGCATATTAAATGCAAAGTTGACTGGAAGGAAGAAATTGGGTAGGAAAAGGTGCACAAGCAACAGAGATGACCACAAGCTTGAGAAAACTGTCAAGTAAAGCCGATTCAAAAACTTGGGAGAGCTTCATATGGAGTGGAATGAAGCCGAAATTAGCGCATCAAGAGTTGCCACGCTCAGACGTCTTCAGGGAGAGAGCTACCAAAGCCACTTCTGAAACAGAAACAACGTCAGAAGCATCTTACCTGGGCTAAGGAGAAAAAGAATTGGACTGTTGCTCAGTGGTCCAAAGTCCTTTTTTCAGATAAAAGTAATTTTTGAATTTCATGTTGAAATCATGGTCCCAGAGTCTGGAGGAAGACTGGAGAGGCACAGAATCCAAGCTGCTTGAAGTCTAGTGTGAAGTTTCTGAAGTCAGTAATGATTTGGGGTGCAGTGATGTCTGCTGGTGTCGGTCCATTGTGTTTTTGGTCCAAGTGCAAAGTCAGTGTATCCATCTACCAGGAGATTTTGGAGCACTTTATGCTTCCGTCTGCTGACAAGCTTTATGGAGATGCTGATTTCCTTTTCCAGCAGGACTTTGGCACCTGCCCAGTGCCCACAGTGCCAAAACCACTTCCAAGTGGTTTGCTGACCATGATATTACTGTGCTTGAATGGCCAGCCAACATGCCTGACCTGAGCCCCATAGAGGATCTGTTTTTTAAAAAAACTTGAACTTTTCTTTTTTGCAAATCCATTTTTTGATTAATCTTAGTAAACATTCTAATATTTTTAGATACTGGATTTTTGACCTTTATGAGCTGTACACTCTAATCATAAAAATTAAAACAAAACAAACAAACAAAAAAAAACATTAGAAATATTTTACTTTACATGTAATGAATTTAGATTATAGGAAAGTTTTAGTTTTTAAAATGTTAAAAAAAAAAAAAAAATACTTTTTGTGATATTCTAATTTTGTAAGATGCACCTGTGTGTGTGTGTGTGTGTGTGTGTGTGCACCTGGTATTCATCACAAGAGGACCAAATGTCCCCACACAAGGATAGTAATACTAGTAATTTGACCTTGTGGGGACATTTGTGAGGTCCCCATGAGGCAAAACAGGCTGGCAATCATGACTTTTCAGAAAAGTAAAGTGCATAGTCTCCGTGAGGGCTAGAATTTAGGTAGGTAGGTAGGTGAGGAAAATAATGGCTTCAGGCTAGTATAAAACCACATACAGTATGGAATGTCCCCTATAAACATGTAAACTCCAAATATATGTGTGTGTGTGTGTGTGTGTGTGTGTATATATATGTGTGTGTGTATTAAGTTTTCACAGTGGGCTATATACTCATGCAGTTATTACCAGATTCCTGCAGCACTTTTAATTTCCATAGATTGCTTTGTGCTCTTTTCAATCCATTCAACTGCAACCCATTTCTCGGCAGGACAGCATTTGTTGGTTCAGTTTTGCTGTTTATCTTAAGAAAACAGGTTTCTTGTGCTTTTGTGGATGTCTGTGGATCCAAGCTTGTCTTGCGCTGGTCAGAAGTGATGTTCGGTCACACATAACCTGCTTTTATTCAGGTCAAAAGAAGCTTTGAGGAAAATGAAGGAAATCCAGGAAGTAGATTATTGAAGTCGGTCCTCAGACAGCTGTAGATGGGTGTCGGGTCAGCGGCCGGTCATGTTCAAATAACACTGTGTTGCGTTTCTCAATATCTGTGAATCTATTGCTCAAATGTAGACCGAAGTTAGACGACAAGATGTCTCAGAGTAAATTGAACAGTGGACTCACAGTCCAGCATCATCATTCTTGTCAAAGTGTCTCTGTAAGGCTGATGAATACAAGCTCAGTGAAGCTTCACTCCATCATTGACAAACTCATTACTGCTCCATGATTACAGAATATTGAAGAATCAAAAGACAAGCTCAATAAAATTAAATTGTCTCAATGTGATTAATATGCTTACAATTACTAAAGTAGTTGAGCTTGAAGGAAATACAGTTTGTGCCAATTACTCTTAGCCAGTCCAAGCATATTATATATGCATGTATTATTTCTTTATTTTTTATATATATTTTTTTAATTATTTATTTTTAGCATTTTATTCTGTAAATACTAAAAAGTTTGAGAAACTAAATTAGATTACACCTGTATGTCTTGTTACATTTTTTAAATTAAAATAAAGAGATGAGAAATATAATATAATATAATATAATATAGATTGATTACTTTAAAATATTTAAAACCTTGAGAAACATATGTCTTGGCCAGATTTTTTTAAATCTTAAAGAAAGAAATTGGCAATTATATTATTATTATATTTTGCGTAAAGAAAATAAGGACTTGTTTAGAACCATTCATTTTTTTCCTGTTATAAATAATAGTTTTAATTGCACAGTATTTCTAAGGTATTGTTAGTATTTGTTGTACCTCCTTTAATTTGTGATTATGTGCATTTCAAAATATCATTGTATTATTCATTGTAACACTGTATCACTGAGAATCGAATAAGAATGAAAATGTAGAGGTAAATGTTCTTAATTGTCATAAAAATAATTGTATAATGTGTATGTATATTGTTGTGTGTGTGTATATAATATAATACAATATAATATAATATAATATTATATATATATATATATACACACACACTAAATTAAATGAAAAATAATAATTTATTTTATTCATTTTGCATGTTTTTTTTGTTTTGTTTTTTTTAAATGAATGATTGATTCCTGGATCTCCATGGCAGAAATGTAATTTAAAGTATAAGTATAATTTTAATTATATAGCACAGACCTTTGCACTGAAATCAGTGAAAGCTGGTGTCTGTTTTGATGTTTTGATATGCATGGTTATACGTGAAAGCATGTGGAGAATGCATGAGATGTCACTGGCAGATGCGCAGATGACTCAACGCTGCAGGAGACTTTAGCTTTTAAGTTTTTCCTGAAAGACGTGTTTTCTTCCTGAAAGACGTGTGTCTTTTCAAATGAAGTGATTTTGTTGCTGTTTTGTGTTGTTTATGGTTCTTTTTTTAGCATTTATATTAACATAAGACTTTTTTATTGTGTATTTGAGTGAACACCACCGTAGTTCTGCTGTTTCTGATCCGTTCAGATGAATGATTTGTTTGTCATTTCCACCCAGAGTAAGTGTTGGAGATCTCACTCTTCTGTCTGTTCAGCTTCATCATGGATGACACACAAACACCCCGAGATGAAGATTTTTCCCCAGGATGCAGGTACTTTGAATACATACTATATTACCCTTAAAAAGGACAAGATCACAAAGAGACATCAGAATATTAATTTATTGCTAGTTTATATCTTATTAGGAAACAAATATTACAAAATTAGTAAAAAAAATAATAATATTGTAATATTGTTAATAATGTGTATTTATGAATATTAGCCTACTATAATTAATCTGATACACAAAATTCTAGGGCCTATAAATTATTAACATGATCAAAACTTTGCTGATAAACCTGTTGTACATAATCTACTTCATGCTCTCTGATTAATAGTTCATGAATTTTTGCAGTGAAATCTTTCATGATTTTTATAATGTAAATGTAAGAATAACTTTTATATTGTAAATCATAATTTAAGATGAACATGTACTGGGCTGAACCAGCTTGGGTTTTCTTGATTATGCAATTATTATTTTATATATATATATATATATATATATTTTTTTTTTTAATGTTTAAAATGTTAAATGTAAATGTTTTATCATTTAAAAAAAGTAAATGTCCAAGACAGGCTTTTGAAGTTTTTTTTTGCCTATCTTTCAATAATCATGTATGAGCCATACAAACCTCATGTATTAAATATAATACTAAACAAAAACACATGCAAGCACATGTACATTTTTATGTTTGTATGTGTTTTTGTTGATTAGCTTTTTTCATAGATACAGATACATATGTATACATGTGTGTATATACACACATGCCTGAAAAATAATCCAGGTTATTGTTGAGTTAAAACTACATTCAGAATTGCTGATTTCTTTTACAATAAATTATCATTTAAGAGTGTGAAGTATTGAACTGATTTTTGAAATAGGCTACAAAATCTAAACCTGCTTTACAAACTGGTGACAAACTCAGTTCCTGGAAAGCCACACCCCTGCAGAGTTTAGCTCCAACTCTATTTAAATGCAACTGATCCAGCTAAACAGGTCTTTCACACCAAGCCGCAACAGAAACAACTCTTAGACATGGGCTTAGGTTACGGGAGTTTATTACAATAAAGAAAATTGCAAACAATAAACAAAACCCCAATCTCAGCCACCCCTCTTTCTAACCTCATCAAAAGAAAATACAGAAATTATCTTCCCTAACTACCTGATGCATTAAACAAAGACAAAGAAAATAAACAAAATAGATGGCATCGGAACCCTACAACCCAAAGCAGTAATTAATGAGTTTACAAGTTATGAACAAATACAACTAAAATGCAATATCAACACAAAACCAAAATAAACAAAAAGAAACAAAAAGGGCAACTAAGCCCAACGTCTAAGAGTGAGCGTTCAAGGAAGCTGTTGAAGAAGGTGTTATATGTATAGATCATTTCGTCAGATGTAAACATACTGGTCCCGATATACTTCCTGTTTCTTTTCTTTTTTTTTTTTTTAACTTTACACAAACATCACAAAAAAATACAACCAACATATCATTTGACTGGATGAAAATGTTACATTAGCACCTTTAAGATGTATTTGTATATGTGAAATAAAATAAAAAATAAAAAACAAAAAAACAGGAAGTGCTTCTGGACCAGTGTTGTTTACATCTAGCGAAATGGTCTATACATACTTTCCCCGTCTAGGGGTTGGAGAAAAGGTGCAACAAAAAAAGATTTTTGGGAGGTCATCACTTCTGTCCCAGCCAGCAATCAACAAAAATTTGGAAAAACACATTTGTGCTTTTATTTGACTCTTTAGGAAAAGAAGAAAAAAACTTCAAGAGGGGGCCAGGCCAAAACAACAAACAAAAGGGAGTCTAACTGTTGGGAGAGTCAAACTGACTTACCTGAATAAAAGAAAAACAAATAAACAACATCAATTTTACCTCACTCCCTAGCTATTCAAAAACAGGAGAAAACATGATTAGCAAAAGAAAATGGCATCCACCTCTCTACAGCTTCCACAGCTAAATGCAGGTTTCTAAACAGTGAAGTTCAATAGAGTCAAATTATACAAAGATCAAACTGGGTAACAAAAGAAGCACTTAGTAACGCAAAGTCAAAGATTTAGACTCACAGCAGTCTACAAACACACTGACTCAACAACCACATGCTGGGGCAGGAGAGAAGACACTCTCAGCTTCCTGGCTTTCCACCTCAGCTGGAAACACTCCTAGGACGTAACAAAGGGGAATGGAAGATTTTTAAACACTCGTCATGTTGACAGCACCAATAGGAGGTAGCCTTCAATAATGACAACAGCCAATCACGGAACAGCCACCTCTGCAACAGAAAATGCATACATAAATAGAACAAAAGAAAAACAAAAACAACTGAGGTTGTAACACAGGCTTATTTGAAAACTACATGGTATGTGTGTTGCAGAAGAGTTGAAACTAAACTCTGCAGGGCTTTTGATAGCCCTGGTCTAATGCTGCCTTCATGTGCTATCGGAAATTCCTATTTCCCACTTATGAAGTCGTGATTACAACTTATTCAAGTATTCAAGTGCTTTAATGTTTAAAAGAATAAAATCATTCACCACACTAAACATGCAGTTTACTAACAATTCTGGAATTTTTGTCAAATACATGAGTATTTCTGCTTATAAAACATACAATATGGTTCGAATGATCATTCATATCTGGCCTATAAAAGCATTACTTGGCGACAAGACAAGCAATGGTTGTCCCCTCCATCATGTTTAAAGTTTATGACCAGCCCAACTCGGAAACTCTGGTATCAAAATTATTTCAGAATTTGCCAGTAGTAAATATGACTTCAGAGGCGTTAACGTCCATTTTCAGATTAGAAAACTCGTATTTATGATAATTCCGATAGCACATGAAGGCAGCATTAAGTCTACAGACAACTCGAGAGTCTATATGTTAAAAAAAAACAAACAAAAAAAAAAACAAAAACGAAGATTTGTACTTGATTTATACTTCTAAAAGGCTGACATATCCCCTGAGATACAAACGTTTACAGGCAGATTATGTAAAATGTAAAAAAATGTCATTCATATCAACATAAACATAATAAGCAAACAATTAACAACAACTTTTTTTAAACATGTAAGTCCCTTGCAAATATTGTAAATATGTAAGATAATACAACATTTATATGAGGGTATTTTATCCCACAACTGATGGCCATGTTGTAAATGCTGCTTGTCAGCAAAAAAAAATAATGTATGAACAAAGTCACCAGATATAAATATACACAACAAACACCATTTCAGTGTTGTTGTTTGTTTGTTTGTTTGTTTATTTGTTTTTAATTAAGTTAAAAAATATATTTTTATTTAAAACTAAGACCATACAGCCTCGTGAAGTGTAATTTTTCCTTTTTTAATATTAACGTCATCATTAAATCTGTTCAGCAGAAGAGATCAGAGTTAGAGCTTTGTGTGTGTGTCATATTTATATTGTGTTTTTGTTGTATATTAGGTATTCTTGTTAATGGCAGAGAGTCTATGAAAGAACTTGAGTTTATGGTGTTTGTATCAACATAGTAAAGACAAAAAATCTATATTTTTTTATCAGAAGTTAATAGTAATACAGTAATTCAAATTACTCATTTTTATAGTTCAGTTGATCAGAACAGATCAGAACCAGAGCCCAGCTGTGTGTTTATGAAGAGTCATCCACAAAATCTCAAGTATAATATTTCATTAACAGACAGAATTGAAATGTTTGTTATGGTGTTTTATCATGCGATTACTTCATTATTTCATCTGATATTTTAATATTTGCTCACACACTCTCTGTTATAGTTCAGTTCATCAGAAGAAATCAGAACCAGAGCCCAGCTGTGTGTCTTTGAAGAGTGATGCTTCTTTGCCTCGTCCATTTAATTTTAAGAGTGATGACACAAGGTTAAACCTCAAATATTAAATTGTTTTGTAAAATATATGATCATAGTACGATATTTTAAATTAAACTGTCATAATTACACAGCACTGTAATAAATAAATATGAGCAGAATTCTGGCTTGGAACCACAGTAAATGTAATGACAATGAACAGATATAGAGCACAGAGTAGAACTGTTTAAATTTATTTCAATGGTATTTATTTTTTACAGTTGTGACCTTGAGCGGGTCAATGTCACCAATATCAGAGTGTTTCTTGATTCAAGGTCAATTTTGCAACACAAGTCAGTTGTAACAAAACCCGTCTGTAAGAAATATGACCAGTCTATGAATCAACCACAAGACAGCACTTATCCTGGTGTAAGGTAAACTGTGGGATTTTTTTTAATGCAGTGCATCATCACACATTACTCAAATACATCATTAATAACTGACACATTTTATAAACCCTATGATATGTTCAATGTTTCATAACACAGAAAACAAAAAAGACATTTTGCTCTGTACATTTACCTCTGTAACTCATGTAATAACGTGGTATCGTTATTTTCCAGGCATAAAATCCTCAACACGTTTAGATCAAACCTGATGAAGAAGTTTGAGCGTCTGTATGAGGGAACAGCGATGCAGGGAAACCCAACACTCCTGAATGAGATCTACACAGAGCTCTACATCACAGAGAGTGAGAGTGGAGAGATCAGTAATGAGCATGAGGTGAGACAGATTGAGACACAATCCAGGAGAACAGCAACAGAGGACACAGCCATCAAATGCAATGACATCTTTACACCTTTACCTGGACAAGACAAAGCCATCAGAACTGTGCTGACAAAGGGAGTCGCTGGCATTGGAAAAACAGTCTCTGTGCAGAAGTTCATCCTGGACTGGGCTGAAGGGAAAGAGAATCAGGACGTCCAGCTCATATTTCCACTTCCTTTCAGAGAAATTAACTTGATGAAGGACAAAACACTCAGTCTTTCAGATCTTGTTCATGTGTTTTTCCCTGAAACTAAAGAAATGGAAATATCCAGTGATGAATATAAAGTGTTGTTCATCTTTGATGGTCTGGATGAGTGTCGTCTGTCTCTGGGCTTTAAGAGCAATGTGAGGTTGTGTGATGTAAATGAATCAGCCTCAGTGGACGTGCTGCTGATGAACCTCATTGTGGGGAATCTGCTTCCCTCTGCTCTCATCTGGATCACCTCCAGACCAGCAGCAGCTGATCTCGTCCCCTCTGAGTGTGTCCATCGAGTGACAGAGGTACGAGGCTTCAATGAGCCACAGAAGGAGGAATACTTCAGGAAGAGAATCAGTGATCAGAGTCTGGCCAACAGGATCATCTCACATCTGAAGTCATCAAGGAGCCTCTACATCATGTGCCACATCCCAGTGTTCTGCTGGATCTCAGCCGCTGTTCTAGAGAAGATGTTGAAAAAAATATGGAAAGGAAAGATTCCCAAGACTCTCACTCAAATGTACACACACTTCCTGATCCTTCAGACCAACATCAAACGTGAGAAGGACTATGAGAAGAAGGTGACAGATGAAGACATGATCCTCAAACTGGGGAAAGTGGCTTTTCAGCAGCTTGTGAAAGGCAACCTGATCTTCTATGAGGAAGACCTGAGAGAGTGTGGCATTGATGTGACAGAAGCATCAGTGTACTCAGGATTGTGCACTCAGATCTTCAGAGAGGAGTTTGGCTTGTATCAGGGGAAAGTCTTCTGCTTTGTTCATCTGAGCATTCAGGAACATCTAGCAGCTCTATATGTGCACCTCTCCTGGACAAACCACAACAGAAATGTGTTTGACCAAATCACCAAAGAGAGTTTACAGTCTAAAGTGAAGGACTTGTTTCAACTCGATTCATCAGAACATTTTTCATTATCTGATTTGCATCATAGAGCTGTGGATGAGGCTCTACAGAGTAAAAATGGACATCTGGATCTTTTCCTGCGGTTCCTTCTGGGTTTGTCAGTGGAGTCTCATCAGATTCTCCTACAACAAATAATGACACTGAAAAGAAGCAGATCTGACAGCAATGAAGAAACAATTGAGTACATCAAGATGATGATCATGACCATTGACTCTCCAGAGAAATCCATCAATCTGTTCCACTGTCTGAATGAACTGGGTGATCGTTCACTAGTGGAGGAAATACAACAGTATCTGAAATCTGAAACAATAAATGAAACCAAACTCTCTTCATCTCAGTGGTCAGCTGTAGTTTTTGTGTTGTTGACATCAGAAGAGGAACTGAATGAGTTTCGCCTTGATAAATTTGTTAAAGGAAAGAATAATCCTGAAAATATGAAAGTTCTTCAGAAGTTGCTGCCTGTGATTAAAGAATCCAGATCAGTTCAGTAAGTATCAATGAGAACAATCATTTCACTGTTAAAACATTAAGAAAATCTTAAGAAAACTTAAAAGCTCATAAATCTTAGGTGATGTAGCTATTATTTCAGTGGTTGGCATTTTAATGTGTTTTCAATACAGTGACACTGTAAAAGATTTCTTCAGGCATTCACATAAAGTCAGAGAAGTTGCATATAAATTATTCAGGTATTGCAGTTAAAAATGTTAAAACTCACATAACAAGAATTGAAATATTTCTCATCTGGTATAAAAGACCAAGCAGAAATTGAGAGCAACCAAACAAGTGGAGAAGCAGCTCATATATACAGCAGCTCAACTCTCCTAAAATCTGTTGTATCAGTTAATGGAGCAAAACAGCAACATACTTGAACACACACTTTTGAAGACAACAAATGAAATCTACAGGATAGTTATTAATTGTAATTTTTTGTTGTTTATATTTTTTGAGTTTTAACATTTTTCAGAAGGCATTTGGAATCACAAGAGCTAAACTCAAACTGATATTAAAACACATGAACCTTCTGCCAGTTCACAGTCCAGCATGTGGATTATTTTTAACATGTTAAACTAGTTTAATCCAGTCTTAACATTTTTGTGTGTGTATATTTACCCATGAAACTTGGGTAATTTGACATTAAGAAATGCATGTGCACTTTTTTTTTTCTCATGGTATGTATTAATTTAATTATATTGGAATTGCAAGTTGTTGTTCATTGCAACAAGTTGTTTTGATTGATTGATTAATTGATTGATTGATTTATGAAAGCTGTTTGATAGTGTTTCACATGCATGATTTTCATATCTCTACAGGTTGAGTGATTGTGGTGTCACAGATGAAGGTTGTGCTGCTCTGGCTTCAGCTCTGAGATCAAACCCCTCACACCTGAGACAACTGGATCTGTCTGAGAATAAACTAGGAGATTCAGTGAAGCTGCTTTCTGATGTACTACAGAATCCTCACTGTAAACTGGAAATACTGTGGTAAGATCATATATGACACACACATGCTATGTAATGAATAGTGTCATCAATTAAAGGAGAAGTCCACTTCCAAAACAAAGATTCACATGTGATGCACTCACCCCCTTGTCATCCAAGATGTTCATGTCTTCCTTCAGTCATAAAGAAATTATGTTTTTTGAGGAAAACATTTCAGTATTTTTCTCCATATAATGGACTGCTATGGTGCCCCAAGTTTGAGCTTCCAAAATGCAGCCTCTTTGGTCATTTTTGACCAAAAAAATCTTTTCAAAGAGAATCTTTTGGTGCACAGCAATCAAGGGGTGACATTTTAAAATATCAAGAGTGCAAAATAAACACCCATGCATGCACACACAGAAACACACAGACACACATCGAAATGAACTGATAAAAATGCAGCAGAGCAAATTTTGAGAATATGTGGAATAAAATGAATAAATGGAAAAATACAAAAGAGTCTCTCACACACACACACACACACACACACTCAGAAATTAACTGGTAAGACTGCAACAGAGCAAATTTTGAGAATATGTTAGATGGGGAGAGCAATTTTCTTGTATTTCAATGTTTAATTGTAATCATAATGCACCTTGATGTTTATCTAACCAAAAAATATCTAAACCTTGACAAAAAGTAGTCTTTTAGAATGTCTAAATGTATATCTAAAAGCAAAACCTAATAAAATACGTCAAAAAAACAATGGTAATCCAAAAGCCTCTGTATAAATATATAACATGAACTAAAATAAGTTTAGTAAACTTGAACTGTTAAGTTGTACTAAGTAACAACTTAGATATTTGTGTTTGCTAAACTTAACAGATGGGTAAGTAACCCAGCTGCCTTAAAATGTTACATTTTTTCAACTCAAATATGTAAGTTGTCACTTAGTATAATTTAATATTTCAAGTTAAATAAACTTTTTTTGAGTTGACTGAACTTAAAATTTTAAGGCAGCCAGGTTACAAATTATTTTAAGTTGACTCAACAAATTGTGTTTTTTTTTTTACAGTGTAGAGGGTTAAATGCGGCTTCAAATGATCCCAAATGCGGTTGTAAATAATCCCAGCCGAGGAAGAAGTGTCTTATCTAGCAAAAAAATAAAAATATATAAAAAAATATATAAAAATAATACAATTCAATTTAAATTTAGCTTTAATAATGGATTCATTATTAAATGATAGAGTGAAGAGTGTGTCATTGTTCTATACAGGTTGAATAATTGTGGCGTCACAGATGAAGGTTGTGCTGCTCTGGCTTCAGCTCTGAGATCAAACCCCTCAAACCTGAGAGAACTGAGTCTGTCTGGGAATAAACTAGGAGATTCAGTGAAGCTGCTTTCTGATGTACAACAGAATCCTCACTGTAAACTGGAAATACTGTGGTAAGATCATATATGACACACTGTAAAGTATACTGTATGTGAAGTTTAATTCTATTTTAATTCAATTTTGAAAACAAAAATTACAAATCTAAAAACAAAAAAACACATTTAAACACAATGGCAAATCTAAACACAAATCAATTTGGAAAAAAAACAATGATGAGTGTCAAAATGGAAAAAGTAGATGAGGAATACAAAAGGAATACTTTTTTCTGACTGTCAGTCAAGATATACAGAAAGTTAAAGAAATAATTGTGTGACCAACTTTGTTTCTTGTACATGTGTGGACTTCTGTGTTCCCTTTCAGTAGAAAAAAAACATTTTAGATGGATTGTATGTTTACACATCCATCAGAAAAACATGACAAAAGAAAACAGTCACATACTGTAAGTGGGCGAGTAAGGACAGTGGATTTAGTTTTGGCACCAACCCGAGTACAAGCTCAGAGATGTTAATTTTAAACAAAAATTAAATGTTCAAAAAATGGAAATAAAGTGTCTGACAGGTATTTAATAGTGGGAATAAAGTGCCTAATATTTATTTAATAGATCTTCTAATTGATCAGGCAGGCTGGCAGATCAGTCATGTGCAGCTCATATTTTCTTCATTCTCAAAACCGTGTCTCTCTTCATGGAGCTTCACAGGTTAAACATGGTTATGGTTAGGAGTAGGTGTACACTGTAAAAAAAAATAAAAAAAGCCCAATTTGTTGAGTCAGCTTAAAATAATGCGTTACCCTGCTGCCTTAAAATTTTAAGTTCAGTCAACTAAAATAAGTTTATTCAACTTGAAATGTTAAGTTGTACTAAGTAACAACTTAGATATTTGTGTTTGATAAACTTAACAGATGGGTAAGTAACTCAGCTGCCTTAAAATTTTAAGTTGACCCAACTCAAATATCTAAGCTGTCACTTAGTATAATTTAACATTTCAAGTTGAATAAACTTTTTTTGTTTTTTGAGCTAACTGAACTTCAAATTTTAAGGCAGCCAGGTTACAAATTATTTTAAATTGACTCAACAGTTTTTTACAGTGTAGGAGTGGGCTTTTTTATTGAAAGCCACAAGTAGGGTCCAGAAGTCGGCATACCAGTTTCCGGTTTTCTTACCAGCATACCACTACCGGTTAACTTATATCATGTTAAGTATAGTATCGTGGTAGTATCATGATATATACTTTTAAGTTAGATTAAAAGTGAAAAGATCTTGTTCTTATCAATATCAGAATTATGCTAATTAATTAGTAATATCAAATACAATTTTTGGAAGTAATTATGAAATTACATATAAAGAGGTACTTAAGTGGTTCAACAAAAGTGTACATTTTCATTTAATTACGATTAACATGCAATTAAGTGTCCAAAAGCATTACATTTACTTTCACATAAGTATATTCTTTTAAATGGTTTCTATGGTAAGTACTTTTAAATGGACTCGTAGCACAATGATTTGACAATAACTTCACCTGTGCCCTGATCTTTATTAGAAACTGTGAGGGGGAGAAGGTAATGCTGATAATACAATTATCACCAAAAAAAACAAAACAAAACAAAAAACAAACAGTCTGCGTTTAACATGAACACATTGCTAACTAGCTTAGCTGCTGGCTGCCCATCAGCACCACAAATTAGATTAAACTATTTAAAATAACTCTATATAGAGTTTGAATCCCTTTTTCCACCTGTGTGTTGGAGCAGGAGACCAGGCATCAATGATATGATGGACATCGCTGATGCTTACTTAAACAGATGTTGGAGACATCTAGTAAATACTGACATTCTGGGCAACGCAAAAGTAAACCGGAAACTGGTATCCAGACTTCTGGAGACAGCGGAGGTTCGACGCTGTGCTTGTGCACATAGTCCATAAAGCTGCATTTACTTTAATAAATATAATCATAAACAATGACTGTGTTATTACATGGGGCGGCAGGGTGGCTCAGTGGGTAGCGCTGTTGTGTCACAGTAAAAAACTCCCCACTTTGAGTTTCCGAGCCAGGAGGCCTTACTCAGCCTTATGTGGGTTTCCTCTACAATCCAAAAACATGCAGCAGGTGAATTAGACACTATAAATGTCCCACAGGTGTGAATGTGATCTGTGATGGTCATCCATTCAGGGAGTCCCTCACCTGTGGCCTGAGACACTGGGATAGACTCCAGCCCCACACAAACCTGCAGAACATAAAGCAGATTGGAAAATGGATGGATGTCATTACATAATGTTTTGTATTGGACTGCAGTATACAAACAATATCTCTCAATGCAGGTGATCTCAGATTTCACTATTCTTGGTGATGAAGGAGAAACCTGTAAACAGTTTTGTGTTTTTTGACATTTTAGACCTCAGTCCAGTGATCCATCAAACATTGATTTGTGCTCTAAATTTGTACTTTATCTTTAATAATAGATTCACAGCTAAACTGATCTGATCTGAGAGAGTGAAGAGTCATGGGCTCCATGGAGGCCATGACTGCCCCATTAGGCCATGACATGATAAGAAGGGTCTTATCTAGCGAAACGATCGGTTATTTTCATGAAAATAATACAATTTAATTTAAATTTATCTTTAATAATGGATTCACAGATAAACTGATCTGATCTGAGAGTGAAGAGTGTGTCATTGTTCTCTACAGGTTGAGTGATTGTGGCGTCACAGATGAAGGTTGTGCTGCTCTGGCTTCAGCTCTGAGATCAAACCCCTCACACCTGACACAACTGGATCTGTCTGTCAATAAACTAGGAGATTCAGTGAAGCTGCTTTCTGATGTACTACAGAATCCTCACTGTAAACTGGAAATACTGTGGTAAGATCCAAAAAAATCCATACATAAAAACAATATATTTATATATAACTATATGCTACAGAATTAAGACTTTTTTTTTTTAAATGTACAGTGCATTTGTTAATAAAACAACAACATATGATGGATAGGACAGAACAAATACAGTGCGGCACAAAGTGCTTACAGTATGTGTATCCAGTGCACAGAATGATGCACTTGAAGCAGCAGGGATTCACAGCACACAGTGCTTTGCAGTAAAAAGTTCAAAGCACAAAGGAAAGAGATACTGATGTGCAGTGTATTATATCTGTGCAACAGTTTATTTTCTTTTAACATTTAAATTTCAGTTACTGTGCACCTTAAAAGAAATTTATAGTCTTTTCTACTCCAGTGTTTTGTTCTAACAGACACCTGGTTGCAAGTAACATGATTTAGAAACAACAATAAACTCCAGTGAGATTATTTTAGAGAGTAATTTCATGCAAAGACCATAGGCCTTTTTTTTTTTTTACTAAATCAAGTATAATAATGGGAATACTGAATGATCTTGGAGAGAGTTTCATCGTTTTGACTGTAGTAATCGAACGTGACCAAGGTTTTGAATGCTGACTGATGACAGACAGCCACAGCGGAGAAAAGAACTTGAATTCAACGACTCAAATATTCATCTGTACCTCACATTAAGCTATCATATGACTTCAGAACATTTGGATTGTAGTTCATGAAAACATTGTTGTGCTTTGTAATGTTTTTGTGCCTTTTGTGCAGCTCAAGAGTAACACAGAATAGTATATGCACAATATTGTATTTGGATAGGCCCTGTCTGATACCTGATCCAGCAAACAATGGCAGTATCTGAGCCGATACCCAGTATGAGAATCAGATCAGTGCTTCCCTAGAATGAACCAGAGTTGTTTATGGACGGAGCCCCCAGTAAAGTTGTAAAAGAGACCAGGCTTCTTCATCTTTGGCAGCAAACTGTCTTTTATTGGTAACACTTTAGACATAAAGTAACAGTAAGTAACACTGCAACTGCATGTCAGCTAGTCATTAGAGTATTAGTAGACTGTCTGCTTAATATCTTCTAACACTCTCCTAAACTTTGCAAGTATATGTCAACTTATTCTACTGACCCTAAACCTAACCTAACAGTCTGCTCTGAGAGTTAGTAGACATGTAGTAGCAAATTAATAAGAATTAGTTGACATGTAGTTGCAAAGTTACTTATAGTTAGTAGAATGTCTAAAGTGGACTATCAACATAAAGTGTAACCCTTTTATTCTTCACATTAAATAAAAAATAAAAAAAAAGTTTTAAAACCATGAATGTTTTGAAGGTTTTATCCGAAACTAAAAGGGAGCAGACAGTTCAACTCTTCTGCTTAAAGCTGGACTATGGAAGTGTTATTTATGGATCAGCCAGGAAATCATATCACAGACTTTAAATCAATGTAAAATTTCTATATCTGTGGAACTGATAATCACTGTTTCACATTTAACAAAACAGAATAATTCATTACAAAGAAAAATAAAATAAAATAAATAAATATGCCTGGATGGATGTTTTTATGTAAGGTTTTGTATTGGACTGCAATATACAAACTATTGTTTGTATATTATCCCTCAATATTAGAGTATATTAGACCTCAGTCCAATGATTCATCAAACATTGATTTGTGCACTAAGTTTGTACTTTATCTTTAATAATAGATTCACAGCTAAACTGATCTGATCTGAGAGAGTGAAGAGTGTGTCATTGTTCTCTACAGGTTGAGTGATTGTGGTGTCACATATGAAGGTTGTGCTGCTCTGGCTTCAGTTTTGAGATCAAACCCCTCACACCTGAGAGAACTGGATCTGACTGGAAATAAACTAGGAGATTCAGTGAAGCTGCTTTCTGATGTACTACAGAATCCTCACTGTAAACTGGAGAAACTGTGGTAAGATCTAAAAAATCCATTCATAAAAATATATTTATATATAAATATATGCTACAGAATTAAAAGATATTTCTTTTAAATGTACAGTGCATTTGTTAATAAGGTAACAACATATGATGGATAGAACAGAACAAATACAGTGCGGCACAAAGCGCTTACAGTATGTGTATCCGGTGCACAGAATGATGCACTTGAGGCAAAAGGGAGTGACACACAGTGCTTTGCAGTAAAAAGTTCAAAGCACAAACGAAACAGTTTCTCTGCACCTAAAAATCAATGTATAGTCTTTTCTAGTGCAGTGTTTTGTTTTAACAGACACCTGGTTGCAAGTAACATGATTTACAAACAACAATAAACTCCAGTGAGATCATTTCAGAGAGTCATTTCATGCAAAGACCATAGGCATTTTTTTTTTTTACAAATCAAGTATAATAATGGAAATACTGAATGATCTTGGAGAGATTTTCATTGACTTGACTGTAGTAACCGAACGTGACCAGGGTTTGACAGCCACAGCAGAGAAAAGAACTTGAATTTAACAACTTAAATATTTATCTGTACCTCACATTAAGATATCATTTGACTTCAGAACATTTGGATTATAGCTTTTGTGCAGATTAAGAGTAACACAGAATAGTATATGCAAAATATTAGATTTGGATAGGCCCTGTCTGTTTGATACCTGATCCAGCAAACAATGACAGTATCTGAGCCGATACCCAGTATGAGAATCAGATCAGCACTTCCCTAGAATGAACCAGAGTTGTTTATGGATGGAGCCCCATTAAAGTAGTAAAAGAGACCAGGTTTCTTGCTATCATCTTTGGCAGCAAACTGTCTTTTATTCTTCACATTAAATTAAGAAAAAAAAAAATTAGATGTTTTAAAACCATGATTTTTTGGAAGGTTTATCTGAAACTAGGCAGACAGTTCAACTCTTCTGCTTAAAGCTGGACTGTGTGTGTGTTATTTATGGATCAGCCAGGAAATCAATGTAAAATTTCTATTTCTGTTACGAACTGCTCTAAGACTTAACTGGCTGGAGATCCAAATGCAGTTTTATTGGGACAAACCAGAGACGTGATTCAAAATACAGGCAAGAGGTCAAAACACAGGCAGGCAATCCAAAAACAATCAACAAGGCAGGAAACTTAGGCAAAGGGTAAATCCAAGAAACAGGCAAGAGATCAAGACACATTAATCCAGGGAGAATGCTCAGAAATGCAGTGTAACAACTAACAAGACTTCACAAAGAATGACAGACTAAACCAGGCTTATATAGGGTGCACAGACAGAGTAAATGAGCGACAGGTGGAAACAATGAGTGTTGATGAGTCCATGCAAAGGATTATGGGAAATGGAGTCTGGGGTAAATGATAAGAGTCTGGGATGGAGTGTCCTCTAGTGAAGCTCACAGGCACTGCAGTTAGAGATCGTGACATAATCTATGACAGAAGTATATTAAAAACTAGGTTAGTGGACAATTCAGCAGTAAAAGTTATTCTGTACATATTCACATATGAATATGTTTTTTTTGTGATTGTTTATTTTTAGTAAAGAACAGCCAGCATACCTGGCTTACAAAACTATATACAGACCAGGGTTTGCCTTAAAAAAATTAAAAATATAAATAAATAAATAAATAAATAAAAATACAAATAGAAAAGGGAAAACTATGGGGTGACATACCACATCTATACTCACCTGTAATACTAACCATTTATCTTTAACAGACTTGAATATGTTTGAATTATGAGAGAGAACAGGTAATTTTGCCATTACAAATGCCATCCATGAATCAAAGTCACATAAACAGTTTTTAAAAGTCACAAAAACACAAAATTTGTACTTTATCTTTAATAATGGAATAATGTTCTCTACAGGTTGAGTGATTGTGGTGTCACAGATGAAGGTTGTGCTGCTCTGGCTTCAGCTCTGAGATCAAAGCCCTCACACCTGAGAGAACTGAATCTGTCTGGGAATAAACTAGGAGATTCAGTGAAGCTGCTTTCTGATGTACTACAGAATCCTCACTGTAAACTGGAGACACTGTGGTAAGATCATATATGACTCACATAAAGTAAATATGAAGTGTTCAGCCTCAGCCTTTTAGTATTAAAACAAACATCATTGCAAAAATCATTGATTCTGATGTTCACTATAGTTTATATATAGATAATATCTGCATTTGTTACAGAACCAACTACATGAATACCATCAAGAGAAAAATCCAACTAAATATATATATATATATATATATATATATATATCTCAGCATAGGATTTCTATATCTCTGTGTGTGGAATTGATAATCACTCTTTCACAATCAACTACAAACAGACTAATTCATTATTTAAAATAATAATAATAATAATTAAAAATAAATATGAAAAAATATATATGTTGTCGCAATTTTAGCTCAAAAGGGAAATGTATATAAATAATTACAATAATTATGATTAATAACAATTATTTATATCAGCTGCCAGTAGTAACTGTAGCCGAATTAATTTTCCATCAACTAATCTGTTCGTCCAGCGAACATTCAGTATAATATTTATATCAACTCTAAGAAATGATATTTTTTTTTGGCCACAGTAAATAACTTTCTTAAAGTACCATTGTATTAGAGCATGTAGCTCGAATCAGAATCGTAAAGGGACATTAATTTTGCAAGGCAGAATCAGAATCAAAACTCATTTAATTTGTGCACAGGGTTTTATTAACGAAGGACTAACACATAACTAATCTAAACAAACAAACATGAAATCACTCATACATGGGGGAAGCGTCAGTGAGAAGCAGTTAGAGAGAGACAAGAGAATGTAGCCATGAAAAGAGTCAGTTAACCACCTAAGTGAAACCATCAGTGCTGTCTACAGCTTATACTAAACCTATATTTTCTTTAGTTAAATGTACAATACTTGCATTGCCTTGGTCGTTGAACAAGTGTCCGAATGCAGTCTCGGGTGAAAGTCTGGATGGTTTGGAGCAGTGGTGGTTTTGGAATCGTGAATCGTGGGAGTTTCTTCCCATGTGAAAAGTGAAGATGGACCAAGAGCTGAGAGGGACCCAGCTGAAGTCCTGTGATCTTTGGGGAATGGAAAGACAAGGCCGGAAGGGCTGGTGCATGCTTAGGGAAGTCCTGAGGAGTTCTAGCTCATTCTCCTCATCCTCTTAGGTTCTAAAAGAACCCCTGACAGACTGACTCGCCTGGCCGAGGTATTCTGGTTGCCATGGTAACCAGGGGCCTGGTGGCTGTTGGAGATGTCCCGGCAGCCAGTGTTGTGGCTTGAATGAGGGGGTCTGTGATTATTTGTTAATTCAAAGAATAATTGATTTAGTAAATCAAATGAACAATTGTGTGTCTGCCCAAACGCTACAATGTACTGTATATTTATAATCTATGACAAAAATATATTATAAACTAGATTAGTGGATAACTCCGACATATTCAGACTTTAATATTTTGCGTTATGAGAGAGTTTTTAGAATTATGAACAGGCAAATTAACAAACATAACAAACTAACAATATCTCACATTCAGAGTCAATAACAAACTACAGACACTTCAACTACAATTCACACTGTGTCATTGTTCTCTACAGGTTGAGTGATTGTGGCGTCACAGATGAAGGTTGTGCTGCTCTGGCTTCAGCTCTGAGATCAAACCCCTCACACCTGAGAGAACTGAGTCTGTCTGGGAATAAACTAGGAGATTCTTGGAAGAAGTTACTCTTTGATCTGAAGGATGATCCACATTATAAACTGGAGAGATTATACTATTGTGAGTATGTTTGTTTATTTAAAGTTTCTAAATTGAGCAATAGACCTGTGTGTGTAATTGTAAAATATTTGATAATAATTTAGCTTTGCTTTAGTCTCTGCAGTGATAGTAGTTGTTGATCATTCACTGTTATTGATCTGTGATCAGTTGTTCATTCATATCTCTGGCTGTAATATGAATATACTGAGTTTTTTTTTTTTTTAATCCTGAAATGGATCTGCTGATGTGATGTGACAGCAGTAATGTCTCATACTCATATGTGACTGCCTGTGTGTTTTATTGTAGGACTCTCAGTATTTAGACGTCAGTCCAGTTTCCTCAGGATCAGCTGATGGTGAATAAGGAGCCGCTATAGAGACGTCACAGTCACACAATCAACAGAGACTGTGTGGTCAGAGGCCCTTGAAAATTTAGGGATGTTAATTTTGGTTCATTTTCCTGACCAACTCCCAATCCCAACAAAATTAGAATGTTAAATTAGATTAAAATAAAATTGGAATCAATAAGTTTATGTGACCCAAACGTTTGTATTCATGCAGAATTTTAAATATGGGAATGTTTATCTATTAATAAATGTTTAGAACATAATTTTAAAGCTGCTATATTTTCAGGTTTTTATTTTTGCTTTGTTCAGAATAGCCATAAAATTTAAAGGATTCGCTGATGATAATTTTTTTTCCTCTCAACGCAGTTTTTAGTATATATGTGTATAGCAGAATTTTTTTTTTTGTTTATCCGTGCGGCAAATGTTTTAAAAATAGCTTGGGAGGAAAAAAACTTAAGTTACTTTATTGCATTTCTTCACTAGATGCTTTTAAAGAACTTTTTCAGTATAATGTTAATGGGTAGCTTAATGTAAAATATTGTCATTAATCCACTGTACTTTGTGGGTTTTTGAGGTGTAAAATAGCACCATTGCCATACAAAGAACCCATTAAGCCCCTGTGTAGTTCTTTAAAGGTTGTCTGACTCTGACTCGGAACAGCACAGGATCAAACTTTGCCATCTCTTCCATTTCAGGTCTAGCATATCATATTTTCTTCAGCAATTCCACAGGTTGATCATGAGTTGGTTTCTGTATCTCCACCTCCTTGTCATCTCCTCTTTACTCACAGTGGTATGATCAGAGTCTGCTGGGAATGGTTTTGGTGGCTGTGAAGTTATAGTTGTTCACCAACCAGGAAGTGTGCAGGTGTCAGTGACTGCAGCTCGCTGAGGTCTTGTTTTCCTTGTTTGCAAGTTTTGGAATTGTCTGAATAAATGACTTTGCACAGCCCTCTTCTGGAAACAAATCGCTTTGGTGCTAACAGGAAACTTTCTGTTGACTGAATTGAAACCAGCTCCAGTGACTGCACATGTGAACAGAGCAACATAAGCCTTGCGTAGCACACGATCATTCTTCACATAGAGTGGACCTGCAAAGTTTATGCCAGTGACTTCGAATGGAGAGGTCTCTGATATGCTGTCTCTTGGAAATGGAGCCGTGTCCTGCTGTGTGGGCTTTGCTCTAAATCAGGGGTGCTCAACCCTGTTCCTGGAGATCTACCCTCCTGCAGAGTTCAGCTCCAACACTGATCAAACACGCCTGAACCATGGTCAGAGGTTTGCATCTTGCTGTGTTGCTTCAGTAATTCTATGTCAAAGTCTCCTGTGGACAGTAGATTGTCAGAGCATCACCCCAGCTTTCTGGAGTTTGTTGGTGATTTTACAGATATGTATTTTAGGGTTAATTTTCACAGCTTTTATGATTTGGCTGTCATCAGCTCCTGCTGTTTTACTCAGCCGATCAGGTAATTGTTGGCTGCTGATGTCTCCGGTGGTCTCCAAACTGTTGATTCTCCATGCCCTTTGTTTTTTCTATAGCTATATTGACTTCCTCTTTTCTTTTACCTTCCAAATTGCTTGCTTTTCTGTCAGAGTTAGCTCCCTCGTCTACATCCTGGTTTGTCATTGAATGCAAGACTCAGAATGCAGAAGCAATGGATATAACTGATACGACACATTCCCTGCTTTTAATATGTGAACAAATAATTCAACAGGACACAGCTGATCACTCAGAAAGACTCATGAGGCAATAGTAATTCCAATACTTATGCTCACATCAGATAGTGAGATGAACTCTAAAAATGCTAATCTTTTTAGCTGGTAAAACATTTATGTGTTGAAACACCCAAAAATAAAATATGACATTCTGTAGTTTTGTCTCATATTCATCTTTCAATTATATTTAAAGATTTCTTGGCTCCACAGCAAACAGAGCAATTTTGTCTTTTCTGTTCCAATACTTATGGAGGGCACTGTATATATATTAATATATATATATTAAATATATATACATATATATATATATATATATATATATATATATTAGTAAAAGTTTCGTTCTTTTCTTTTTTTTTTTTTTATTGGTTTTAGTTTTAGTTAATTATGATAACTCTGGCCTGTACATCTGTGAATGTCAATTTTAAATTTGACTATTGATTGATTTAAGATTTTTATTTGTCAAGTTTTCACAGTGGGGCTATACATTCTATGTGCAGTTATTATCAGATTCTGCAGCACTTTTACTTCCATAGATTGTTTGTGTTTTTCAATTCATTCGAACAAACTGACATTTTGAAGAGATTATGTGATTAAGTTGGTTCAGTTTTGCTGTTTATCTTAAGAAAACAGGTTTCTTGTGCTTTTGTGGATGTCTGTGGATCCAAGCTTGTCTTGCGCTGGTCAGAAGTGATGTTCGGTCACACATAACCTGCTTTTATTCAGGTCAAAAGAAGCTTTGAGGAAAATGAAGGAAATCCAGGAAGTAGATTATTGAAGTCGGTCCTCAGACAGCTGTAGATGGGTGTCGGGTCAGCGGCCGGTCATGTTCAAATAACACTGTGTTGCGTTTCTCAATATCTGTGAATCTATTGCTCAAATGTAGACCGAAGTTAGACGACAAGATGTCTCAGAGTAAATTGAACAGTGGACTCACAGTCCAGCATCATCATTCTTGTCAAAGTGTCTCTGTAAGGCTGATGAATACAAGCTCAGTGAAGCTTCACTCCATCATTGACAAACTTACTGCTCCATGATTACAGAATATTGAAGAATCAAAAGACAAGCTCAATAAAATTAAATTGTCTCAATGTGATTAATATGCTTACAATTACTAAAGTAGTTGAGCTTGAAGGAAATACAGTTTGTGCCAATTACTCTTAGCCAGTCCAAGCATATTATATATGCATGTATTATTTCTTTATTTTTTATATATATTTTTTTAATTATTTATTTTTAGCATTTTATTCTGTAAATACTAAAAAGTTTGAGAAACTAAATTAGATTACACCTGTATGTCTTGTTACATTTTTTAAATTAAAATAAAGAGATGAGAAATATAATATAATATAATATAATATAGATTGATTACTTTAAAATATTTAAAACCTTGAGAAACATATGTCTTGGCCAGATTTTTTTAAATCTTAAAGAAAGAAATTGGCAATTATATTATTATTATATTTTGCGTAAAGAAAATAAGGACTTGTTTAGAACCATTCATTTTTTTCCTGTTATAAATAATAGTTTTAATTGCACAGTATTTCTAAGGTATTGTTAGTATTTGTTGTACCTCCTTTAATTTGTGATTATGTGCATTTCAAAATATCATTGTATTATTCATTGTAACACTGTATCACTGAGAATCGAATAAGAATGAAAATGTAGAGGTAAATGTTCTTAATTGTCATAAAAATAATTGTATAATGTGTATGTATATTGTTGTGTGTGTGTATATAATATAATACAATATAATATAATATAATATTATATATATATATATATACACACACACTAAATTAAATGAAAAATAATAATTTATTTTATTCATTTTGCATGTTTTTTTTTTTTTGTTTGTTTTTTTAAAAATGAATGATTGATTCCTGGATCTCCATGGCAGAAATGTAATTAAAAGTATAAGTATAATTTTAATTATATAGCACAGACCTTTGCACTGAAATCAGTGAAAGCTGGTGTCTGTTTTGACATGTATGGTTATACATGAAAGCATGTGGAGAGTGCATGTGACGTCACTGGCAGAGGAAGCACAGGTGACTCGACGCTGCCTGTGACTTTTGCTTTCAAGTTTTTCCTGAAAGACATGTTTTTTTTTTCAAATGAAGTGATTTTTTTTGCTGTTTTGTGTTGTTTATGGTTCTTTTTTAGCGTTTGTATTGACATAAGACTAATATTGTGTATTTGAGTGAACGCCACCGTCGTTCTGCTGTTTCCGATCCGTTCAGATGAATGATTTGTTTGTCATTTCCACCCAGAGTAAGTGTTGGAGATCTCACTCTTCTGTTTGTTCAGCTTCATCATGGATGACACACAAACACACCGAGATAAGGATTTTTCTCCAGGATGCAGGTACTTTGAATACATATTATCCCTAAACAGGACAGGATCATAAAGAAACATTAATTAAATGAGAAAATTAATTTATTGCTAGTTTATATCTTATTAGGAAACAAATACAACATTAGTGATTTTAAAGCTATTTAAAAAACAAAAAACAAAAACAACAACAACAAAAAAAAAAAAAAACATTTGTTGTGATTTTGTGTTAATAATGTGTATTTATGAATATTAGCCTACTATAATTAATCTGATACACAAAATTCTAGGGCCTATAAATTATTAACATGATCAAAACTTTGCTGATAAACCTGTTGTACATAATCTACTTCATGCTCTCTGATTAATAGTTCATGAATTTTTGCTGTGAAATCTTTCATGATTTTTATAATGTAAATGTAAGAATAACTTTTATATTGTTACTCATAATTCAAGATGAACATGTACTGGGCTGAACCAGCTTGGGTTTTCTTGATTATGCTTTTTTATGTTTAAAATGTTAAATGTTAAAATGTTTAATTTTAATTTTTTGTCAGAAGACAGGCTTTTGAAGAAGATTTATTTGCATATATCTTAATAATCACTGAATTGCAATGAGTTGCATATATGAGCCATAAAAAAACCCTGATGTATGAAATACGACACGATGCTAAACAAAAACACATGCAAGCACGTTAATGTTTATACACAAGTTTGTATATGTGTTTTTGTTGAGTAGCTATTTTCATAGGTACAGATGTATACATATGTATACGAGTGTGTATATACACATGCCTGAAAAATAATCCCAGTATTGTTGAGTTAAAACTAAATTCAGTATTGCTAACTAAATGAATAATAATTAAATGGTTTACAACAAATTATCATTTGAAAGTTTGAAGTATTGAACTGATTTTCTGAAATGGGCTACAAAGTCTAAAGCAGAGGTGACAAACACAGTTCCACCTAAACAGGTTCTTCAGGCTTATTTGAAAACTACATGGTATGTGTGTTGGAGAAGGGTTGAAACTAAACTCTGCAGGGCTTTTGATAGCCCTGGTCTAATGCTGTCTTCATGTGCTATCGGAAATTTCCTATTTCCCACTTATAAAGTCAAAAAAATAATCACCAGATAGTCACCAGATCCAAATATTCACAACAAACACCCTTTCAATTTTGTTGTTTTGTGTGTGTTTTTAAATTTTTAAGTTAAAAGTTTTATTAAAGTGTTAAGTTTAATTTAAAACAGTAAGTTTTTTCTTTATTCAAATGAATGTCATCATTAAAATGGTTCAGCAGAAGAGATCAGAGTTAGAGCTGTGTGTGTGTGTCACATTTATATTGTGTTTTTGTTTTATATTAGGTATTCTTATTAGTTATTATGGCAGAGAGTGTATGAAAGAACTTTATGGTTTATGGTTTCTGTATCAACATTGTAAAGACAAAAAGATAATATTTTTTTAATCAGAGTTAATGTGATTCAGTAATTCAAGGGATTTTTTTTTTTGTTTTTTTTTGTTTTGTTATAGTTCAGTTCATGAGAAGAGATCAGAACCAGAGCCCAGCTGTTTGTTTATGAAGAGTGACGAGTCTATAGGTCATCCACACAATTTTAGGTACAATATTTTATTAACAGACATAATTGAAATGTTTGTTATGGTGTTTTATCATGTGATTATTTAATTATTTAATCTGATATTTTAACATTTGCTCACACAATTTCTGTTACAGTTCAGTTCAGAAATCAGAACCAGAGCCCAGCTGTGTGTCTATGAGGAGTGACGAATCTTTGGGTCATCTAGTTAATTTTAAGAGCGATGATACAAGGTTTTAACCCTTAAGTATTAAATTGTTTAGTAAATATATGATTATAGTACGATATTTTAAATTAAACTGTCAAAATTATGCAGCACCATATTAAATAAATATGAGCAGAAGTCTGGCTAGGAAATGCAGTAAATTTACTGACAATGAGTAGATATAGAGCACAGAGTAGAATTGTTTCTTTATGTACATTTGTTTAAATGGTATTTATTGTACAGTTGTGACCTTGAGCAAGTGCATTTTTAATAAAATCACAACTGTTATTAAGATAATGACGAAAATATCACCAATGTCAGAGAGTTTAATTCTTGATTCAAGGTCAATCCTGCCATTATAATCATTAATAACTGACACATTTCATAAACCGTATGATATCATTCATTTATTTTTGTCATCAGTGTCTTGTCACTTGTGATCCTGTCTGTGCACTGGAAGCTTCTGTCACCAAGACAAATTCCTTGTGTGTACAGGTGCTGGTCATATAATTAGAATATCTTTAAAAAGTTGATTTATTTCACTAATTCCATTCAAGAAGTGAAACTTGTATAATGTATACATTCATTCCACACAGACTGATATATTTCAAGTGTTTATTTCTTTTAATTTTGATGATTTTAACTGACAACTAATGAAAACCCCAAATTCAGTATCTCAGAAAATTAGAATATTGTGAAAAGGTTCAGTATTGAAGACACCTGGTGCCACACTCTAATCAGCTAATGAACTCAAAAAACCTGCAAAGGCCTTTAAATGGTCTCTCAGTCTAGTTCTGTAGGCAACACAATCATGGGGAAGACTGCTGATTTGACAGTTGTCCAAAAGATGACCATTGACACCTTGCACAAGGAGGGCAAGACACAAAAGGTCATTGCAGGTCAGAGGCTGGCTGTTCACAGAGCTCTGTGTCCAAGCACATTAATAGAGAGGCGAAGGGAAGGAAAAGATGTGGTAGAAAAAAGTGTACAAGCAATAGGGATAACCGCACCCTGGAGAGAATTGTGAAACAAAACCCATTCAAAAATGTGGGGGAGATTCACAAAGAGTGGACCACAGCTGGAGTCAGTGCTTCAAGAACCACTACGCACAGACGTATGCAAGACATGGGTTTCAGCTGTCACATTCCTTGTGTCAAGCCACTCTTGAACAACAGACAGCGTCTCGTCTGGGCTAAAGACAAAAAGGACTGGACTGCTGCTGAGTGGTCCAAAGTTATTTTCTCTGATGGAAGTAAATTTTGCATTTCCTTTGGAAATCAGGGTCCCAGAGTCTGGAGGAAGAGAGGAGAGGCACGTTGCTTGAGGTCCAGTGTAAAGTTTCCACAGTCAGTGATGGTTTGGGGTGCCATGTCATCTGCTGGTGTTGGTCCACTGTGTTTTCTGAGGTCCAAGGTCAACGCAGCTGTATACCAGGACGTTTTAGAGCACTTCATGCTTCCTGCTGCTGACCAACTTTACGGAGATGCAGATTTCATTTTCCAACAGGACTTGGCACCTGCACACAGTGCCAAAGCTACCAGTACCTGGTTTAAGGACCATGGTATCCCTGTTCTTAATTGGCCAGCAAACTTGCCTGACCTTAACCCCATAGATTTTCTGTAAAGAGGAAGATGCAATATGCCAGACCCAACGATGCAGAAGAGCTGAAAGCCACTATCAGAGCAACCTGGGCTCTCATAACACCTGAGCAGTGCCACAGACTGATCGACTCCATGCCACGCCGCATTGCTGCAGTAATTCAGGCAAAAGGAGCCCCATCTAAGTCTTGAGTGCTGTACATGCTCATACTTTTCATGGTCTTACTTTTCAGTTGGCCAAGATTTCTAAAAATCCTTTCTTTGTATTGGTCTTAAGTAATATTCTAATTTTCTGAGATACTGAATTTGGGTTTTCATTAGTTGTCAGTTATAATCATCAAAATTAAAAGAAATAAACACTTGAAATATATCAGTCTGTGTGGAATGAATGTATACATTATACAAGTTTCACTTCTTGAATGGAATTAGTGAAATAAATCAACTTTTTGAAGATATTCTAATTATATGACCAGCACCTGTATAAGCACACTTGGCAATAAAGCTCATTCTGATTCTGATATGTTCAGTGTCAGATAACACAAAAAACAACAAATACATTTTGCTCTGTACATTTACCTCGGTAACTCATGTAATAATATGGTATTTTAATTTTCCAGGCATAAAATCCTCAATACATTTAGATCAAATCTGATGAAGAAGTTTGAGCATCTGTATGAGGGAACAGTGACGCAGGGAAACCCAACACTCCTGAATGAGATCTACACAGAGCTCTACATCACAGAGAGTGAGAGTGGAATGATCAGTAATGAGCATGAGGTGAGACAGATTGAGACACAATCCAGGAGAACAGCAACAGAGGACACAGCCATCAAATGCAATGACATCTTTAGACCTTTACCTGGACAAGACAAAGCCATCAGAACTGTGCTGATAAAAGGAGTTGCTGGCATTGGAAAAACAGTCTCTGTGCAGAAGTTCATCCTGGACTGGGCTGAAGGCAAAGAGAATCAGGACATCCAGCTCATATTTCCACTTCCTTTCAGAGAAATCAATCTGATAAAGGACAAAACACTCAGTCTTTCAGATCTTCTTCATGACTTTTTCCCTGAAACTAAAGAAATGGAAATAACCAGTGATCAGTATAAAGTGTTGTTCATCTTTGATGGTCTGGATGAATGTCGTCTGTCTCTGGATTTTCAGAGCGATGTGAGGTTGTGTGATGTAAGTGAATCAGCCTCAGTGGACGTGCTGCTGATGAACCTCATTGTGGGGAATCTGCTTCCCTCTGCTCTCATCTGGATCACCTCCAGACCAGCAGCAGCTGATCTCGTCCCCTCTGAGTGTGTCCATCGAGTGACAGAGGTACGAGGCTTCAATGAGCCACAGAAGGAGGAATACTTCAGGAAGAGAATCAGTGATCAGAGTCTGGCCAACAGGATCATCTCACATCTGAAGTCATCAAGGAGCCTCTACATCATGTGCCACATCCCAGTGTTCTGCTGGATCTCAGCCGCTGTTCTAGAGAAGATGTTGAGTCGAGCAGAGAGTGGAGAGATTCCCAAGACTCTCACTCAAATGTACACACACTTCCTGATCCTTCAGACCAACATCAAACGTGAGAAGTACTATGACAAGAAGGTGACAGATGAAGACATGATCCTCAAACTGGGGAAAGTGGCTTTTCAGCAGCTTGTGAAAGGCAACCTGATCTTCTATGAGGAAGACCTGAGAGAGTGTGGCACTGATGTGACAGAAGCATCAGTGTACTCAGGATTGTGCACTCAGATCTTCAGAGAGGAGTTTGGCTTGTGTCAGGGGAAAGTCTTCTGCTTTGTTCATCTGAGCATACAGGAACATCTAGCAGCTCTATATGTGCACCTCTCCTGGAGAAACCACAATAGAAATGTGATTGACCAAATCACCAAACACAGATTGTGGTCTAAAGTGAAAGAACAGCTTCAACTCAGTTCACTTAAACATGTTTCATTGTCTAAGCTGCATAAGAGAGCTGTGGATGAGGCTCTACAGAGTAAAAATGGACATCTGGATCTTTTCCTGCAGTTCCTTCTGGGTTTGTCAGTGGAGTCTCATCAGATTCTCCTACAACGAATAATGATGATGAAAAGAAGCAGATCTGACAGCAGTGAGAAAACAGTTAAATACATCAAGGAGAAGATCAGGACCATTGACTCTCCAGAGAAATCCATCAATCTGTTCCACTGTCTGAATGAACTGGGTGATCGTTCACTAGTGGAGGAAATACAACAGTATCTGAAATCTGGAAATTTAAGTGAAGTCAAACTCTCTTCATCTCAGTGGTCAGCTGTAGTTTTTGTGTTGTTGACATCAGAAGAGGAGCTGAATGAGTTTTGTCTTGATAAATTTGTAATAGTAAAGAATAATCCTGAAAATATGAAAGTTCTTCAGAAGTTGCTGCCTCTGATTAAAGAGTCCAGATCAGTTCAGTAAGTGTCAATAAGAACAATCACTTCACTGGTATAAAAGACCAAGCAGAAATTGAGAGCAACCAAACAAGTAAAGAAGCAGCTCAAATCTCCTAAAATCTGATGTATCAGTTAATGGAGCAAAACAGAAACATACTTGAACACACACATAACTAATTACTAATAACTATTTACAACATAGTTATTAATTATAATAATTTGTTATTTATATATATTACATTTTTTCAGAAGGTATTTAGAATGACAAGAGCTAAACTTTAACTTATAATAAAATACATGAACCTTCTGCCAGTTTACAATCCATTAATCCAATTGTGGATTATTTTTTAACATGTTAAACCAGTTAAGGTGAATTACATTAATTCATTTTTACTTAATTACAATATAATTATATACAATTACAATTTCACTCTTTTAACAGATAAAAGCTGATTTAATCCAGTCTTTCCATTTTTGTGTGTGTACATTTGCCCATGAATCTTGGGTAAGATGTTTGATAGTGTTTCACATGTTTGATTTTCATATCTCTACAGGTTGAGTGATTGTGGTGTCACAGATGAAGGTTGTGCTGCTCTGGCTTCAGCTCTGAGATCAAACCCCTCACACCTGAGAGAACTGAATCTGTCGAGGAATAAACTAGGAGATTCAGTGAAGCTGCTTTCTGATGTACTACAGAATCCTCACTGTAAACTGGAGAAACTGGAGTAAGATCATATATGACTCACACATGCTATGTAGTGAATAGTGTCATCAATTGCATAAAAAAGAGTAATTGTGCATATAAAAAAATATTATTTATCCTGCTTAAATAAGACTT
>VONZ01002821.1:0-36064 GCA_012976165.1 Labeo catla | reverse complement strand
CATAGAAAAACATTTCACACAGTATAAACATACTTTTCATCGATGATGTGAATGCTGATTAGATGCATTCTGGTTACGTGGTGGGTGTTTAGGAAAACCCAACATTAACCAGTCATGATAAAGCATCTGCTCCAGAATAATGCTGCAGACAAGCTCAAGTTCACACATGCTGTCTTTGAGATTAACATTTTTATTGATTTCTCAGGCAGATAGAATATAGTAATTCTGTATAGAATCAGCATTTTATCCCGTTAACAAACCCAGCCCCAACTAATCCCCAACTAAGGCTTTAAGGTCACAGCTAGGTCAGGTACTTGGACCATTTTTTATAGTATAGGTTTACCTTGTCCATCTGCTTATAAGAGATTTTTTCGAATGCAGCCACTCTAGCAAGTTCTACTACCCATTCCTGAAAGGAAGGGGCATCCTTCATTGCCCCTCAGGAAAAGCATTTCCAGCTCCTAAGAATTATTTGTCTGCCAATCAGTAAACTGGTTTGGACCCAGGATTTTATATTTGTGTCCCTTAATTCGTTGTCTGTCCACCCACCTGATATAAACAATCTAGGACATAGTGAAATATGAACATCTGAAACCAAGCAAATGTGTTCATGAACTCTTGTCCAGAAATCTTGAATTTTTGTACAGGACCATAGAGCATGAGCTAAATCACCATTTTCAACCTTACATCTCCAACAATAAGGTGTGTCTTTTAACCCAAGCTTGAACAATCTGGAAGGAGTCCAGTAAAAACAGTGTATCATCTTAAACTGTATAAGACGTATTTTTGCATCCCTAGATGTCATTTTAACATTTTTTAATATTCCATGCCACTCTCCGTTATCAAATATTAGGTTCAAATCCCTTTCCCATATTTTCTTGAGAGCCTCTGAGGTTCCATCACCGAGACTTTGAATCAACCAAGAGTAGTACATGGATGCTTCATGACCCTTCCCACATATTGAAAATATTGTACAGTGAGCATCTGCTGACCCAGGAGGCTGTGCAATAGAACCAAAAGTTATACATAGTAAATGTCTTAACTGTAAATATCGGAAAAACTGGGATCTAGAAAGATCATACTGCTGTTGTAAATTTTCAAATGATTTCAAACTACCATTTTCATAAAGATCACCTAGTTTAACAATGCCAATCTTTCCAAAAAAAAAGGAACTTTATTATACCAGTTTAGGGTTCCACCATATACTTGAGCTAACATTTAAGTAAGGGTCAAAGCTACACAGACGTGAGATCTTTAACCAAATCACGTTTAAGTGTGAAATAATTGGATGATTTTTCACCTTTCCCATGAGTTTAGTGGACAAGCTCTGTAATGGTGATACTGAAGGCACGGCAGACTGCTCAATCTTATACCAAGGGGGAGCTCGCTCTGGAGGAAGTGACCAGTGAGCCAGGTGTCTAAGACTAAAAGCATAATAATAATACAATGCATTAGGCAGACCTAGACCACCATTCTCTACAGGCCTCTGTAACTTATTAGAATTTAATCAAGGTCGTTTACCATTCCAAATAAAATTCTTACAAGTTCTGTCAAACTGTTTAAAATAGGAAGGTGGTATTTGTATTGGGAGAGACTGTAGTAAATAATTCAGTTTGGGTGTACAACTCATTTTAATTACATTGACTTTCCCAGCCATTGACATGGGGAGTGGAGCCCACCTCTCCATATCACAGGAAATTTTTTTCATTAAGGGGTCAAAATTAACTCTCACTAGATACTTCAAATCAGGGGGAAATAAAATGCCTAAATATCTTATACCTAACTTAGGCCATTGAAACGTACCAGGATGAAAAGCTGCTGAAGGGCAAAATGCAGTTAATGCCAGAGCTTCTGTTTTAGACCAATTCACCCTATAACCCGAAAACATAGAGAAAGCATCAATTGTTCTAAGGAGGCAGGGTATAGATCTGCTAGGATCAGAAACAAATAATAAAATATCATCAGCATAAAGCATAAGCTTATGTACTTCTCCCCCGACTACAACCTCAGGAAAATCATTGTCTTTTCTTATTGAGGTGGCTAGTGGTTCCAGAGCAAGACAAAACAACAATGGGGAGAGGGGGCAACCTTGCCGGGTTCCTCTGCCAAGTGGAAAATACTCCGAAATTAAACCGTTGGTTTGTACTGCTGCTAGATTTTGTTTATATAGTAATTTTATCCATCTAATAAATATATTCCCAAAACCATAAACTTCTAAAATTTTAAAAAGGTACTTCCACTCCACCATGTCGAATGCCTTCTCGGCGTCTAATGAGATGGCTGCAATTGGGGTCTGTTCCTCCATTACTGACCACCAAATGTCAATAAACCGTTGAATATTATCAGAAGAACTTCGACCATTAATGAAGCCTACTTGGTCCACATGTATGAGTGATGGTATAACTTTATTTTTAAGCGATTAGTGAGGATCTTTGACAAAATTTTTGTATCCAGTTGGATTAAAGATATTGGACGGTAGCTTTTACAGTCACTTGCATCTTTATCCTTTTTAAGTATAAGACTAATGAGAACTTGCGACATTGTTGGTGGCAGTTCATCTCTCCAGAGCGCCTCCTTATAAACTTCTAACATTAATGGAGCAAGTTCTGTAACATTATCTTTAAAAAACTCTGCAACAAAACTGTCCGGTCCAGGAGCTTTCCCTGAAGGTAATGCTTTGATAACCTCCATCACTTCCTCCAGAGTTATATCTGAATCAAGAAGTTGTTTCTGCTTACTTGATATTCTAGGGAGGTCTAGTGGTTCCAGGAAGTTATTAAACTCCTCATCGCTTGAGGAAGATGTTGATTTGTAAAGGTCTATGTAAAATTCTTTAAATGTCTTGTTTATATCTGTAGCAGCCGTAAATACATCTCCCCTGCAAGATCTAATGGCTGGAATAATGGAAGAGCACTCCTTGTGCTTAATATAATTGGCTAGGAGTTTTCCTGCCTTATCTCCTGACTCAAAATAAGTTTGTCTTGATCTAAATAACAAAAACTCAATCTTTTGAGACAGAATGGTATTATATCTACAGGGGTTGGACAATGAAACTGAAACACTGGCCAATATAGTGTTGGAGGTTTCATGGCTATATTTATGCAGCCTGGTGGCCAGTCTTTACTGATCGCACATTCCACCAATAAGAGCAGAGTGTGAAGGTTGACTATGTGCACCCAATAGCTCAAACATTGTACCCTGAAGGTGGTGCCGTGTATTAGGATGATAATGCACCAATACACACAGCAAGACTGATTTGATGAACATGAAAGTAAAGTTAAACATCTCCCATGGCCTGCACAGTCACCGGATCTGAATATTATTGAGCCACTTTGGGGTGTTTTGGAGGAGTGAGTCAGGAAATGTTTTCATACACCAACATCACATAGTGACCTGGCCACTGTTCTGCGAAAGGAATGGCTCAAAATCCTTCTGGCTACTGTGCAGGACTTGTATTTGTCATTCCAAGATGAAATAATGCTGTATTGGCTGCAAAAGGAGGCCAAACACCATACTAATTGTGGTCTAAACCCAGGTGTTTCAGTTTCACTGTCCAACCCCTGTATATTTAAGTTGAGTTAAATTCCTAAGGCCACTAGATGTCATATGACGTTTCATGTTTGTTTCAACCCTTTTAATATTGCTTTCCAACTCCAAAAGTTCTTGTTCTTTAAGCTTTTTGTAATGACAAGCAAATTGAATGATGTGACCTCTAATAACTGCCTTAAGAGCCTCCCATGCCACTCCCGCTGAGGTTACAGATGACCAATTAGTTTCTATGTAATAATTAATTTCTGTTTTTAACATTTGTTGAAAGACTGGATTTTGTAAAAGCGATTTATTAAGACGCCATCTAAATGTTTTCTTCCTCTCAATATAAGGCCTCATCTGCAAACACACCCAGGCATGGTCTGAAACTAGGATATTGCCTATGTTGCATGTAATAACAGAAGGGATAAGTGATCTTGATAAAAGAAAAAAATCAATTCTAGAAAAGATTTTATGTGCATTTGAAAAAAAGGTATAATCCCTCCCTTGTGGATTCAAGAGTCTCCAGATGTCTATGAGGCCTAAATATTGACACATCCTATGTAATGTCAATTTTGCTTTAGATGTAGAATATACTTTTGAGCCGCTATGATCAAGAAGTGGGTCCATTAATAAATTAAAGTCTCCACCCAACACAATTTCATAATGATTGCCTCCTGCTTGCAACTTTGATTCCAAATCTAAAAAAAAAAAATTGTGATCGTCTAGATTAGGGGCATAAATATTACCCAACAGAAGATTTTGGCCCTGAATTTCAGACCAAACCATAAGAACTCTTCCGAATGTATCTTTCACTTGTTTAACAAATCTAAATTGTAGATGCTTTTTTACTAAAGTTATTACCCCCCTACTGTTGCTTGACCCTTCACTGCAAAACACGTGACAGCCGACAGCCCTCCCAAGTTTCTCAGCTTCCTGCATAACAAGATGTGTCTCTTGGAGAAACATTATATCAAATCTATTCCGCCTAAGTGAAGACACCACCTTCCTCCTTTTAATAGGGTGCCCCAGCCCATTCACATTCCAAGTGGAGAAAGATAATTTACCAAAATCAAAAAGTGACATTATTCATATACAAAATCAAATGTACCCAAGCCCAATTTCCCTGAATCATATTAAGCAGTAATGTGACCATAAAGCCCCAAACAGCCCCTAGAACAAAAAAAAGTGTGCATTAACTTGAACAGGGCGCACAATATTATCTAAAGTCCATCCCACTAGAATCCAGTGGTCCATGACTCTTGTTCAGGAGGTGCTCCGCGACACTTCTGCTACTCCAGTAATCATGTCCAATGAAAGACAATAAGCTCCCCCTATTTTGCAAACGTGAAAATAAATAAATAAATACATATAGCCTCGTATAGCCTCGCTATACAAAAGAGAAAAGAAAGAGGGAAAAAAAAGAAAGAAAAAAGAGGGGGAGGATGACGAAAGAGCGATATCAAAGTTTACTCCATTTTTTCTATGAAAGCCATAGCCTCTCGTGGGCATGAGAAAGTCTTGCGACCATCCTTTGCATCGATCCTCAGTTTAGCAGGGTAAAGAAGAGCGAAGCTCACCTTCTTCGTGTGGAGAATTTTCTTACATTCTTTGAAGCGGTCTCGCTTTAGCTGCGTAGATCTGGCAAAATCCGGGAAGATCATGATGTTGTTGTTTTCCCAGCTCAAATTGCCTTTAATCCTCGCTGCACGTAAAACGAAGTCCCTGTCGGCAGAGCGAAGAAATCTTGCCAGTATCGGCCGGGGTCTGTCTGTCGAGTTGGGACGCTGACTGGGAGATCTATGTGCACGCTCTATCTCCAGTTGCCAGCCCGACGAATCAATCAAATTCGGGATAAGGCCGTCTAGAAATCTCACCGTATCCTGGCCTTCTTTTCCTTCAGGTATTCCGACGATACGGATATTGTTGCGTCTGCTCCGGTTTTCCATGTCTTCCACTTTATCCCATAACTGGTCCAGCTCGACTTTGGTAGCAGGTGGATTAGCTTTTAGCTCTTTCTCGGCCCCCTCCAAAAACTCCACTCGTTTTTCAACCTCATCCAGTCTTGTAATGAGGGCGGATAGTTTGGCCTCCACCGACGCGGTAGTTTTTCGTATCTCCGCAATTCCATCCATGTCGCCTGAGATTTTTGTCAGAATTGTGTAGATGTTGGCGATGTCATGACTCCCATCAAGAGGCTCAGTGTTGGGTTCGGGATCGGCTAGCCCCCGGCCATCTTGATCCTGAGAAGCGTCGGGCGCATGTGAACGTAAGTGCCTTTTTATATCCCCACAGGCTGAGGACTTCGGATTTTTTGACATTATCACGTTCAAGTATCACCTAAATGTTCGAATAATTACAATTCTCACCAGTTCAAGATAATTAACAGGATAATTGTAGCAAACTGGAGCGGAGCTCGCTATTAAGCTGCCTCCCCTCGCATCGCGTCACATGACTCACACATGCTGTCTTTAATCATTTGGTGTTTGCCAAACAGCTCACTTTGTGACACAGCAAATACAGACTGGCTGTTGCTTAAGCAGTACAAGTCATTGGCTTTTAGAAAACAACATTACAAACAGGAGCACTCCCAGTGAAAACACTGTTGTGGCCTTAACATGGCAAAAGAACCTGTCATGATACTCTGGAGGCATGTACACACTTTTGCCTGGATGAAAGTAATTTAGTTCAATGTTTGTAACAAGCATGTTGACATCATACAGGATGCATCTGAGTGAGCAAACCGATGTGAAATACTTACTACAGAAAATTTGTAGGCTGAATCCTTCTTGAGTTTCCCACACCCAAAATCAATGAATTTGATCTCGGGTTGACAAGCAGGTTTTCCAGCTTGATGTCACTATGGAAAACGCCACAATAACAGTAAAAGTTAGCAGCATAAATGACCTGCCACATAATATTCTGTGCTGTCTGCTCGCTGAGGACACAGACGCTGCATTTCAGAAATGTTCTCATATTCATGCTTGGCATGGAGCACTGTGAGCATGACTATGAGGCAGTTTGGTTCATCCTGCCAGTCTAGCAATTTAATTATATGCTGATTGGTATTCCTATTGGCAATAACTGCCAAGCAGTCTCTAAAAGGAAGAGGGGTTTGAGATGAAAAGCCTAAAAAGAAAGAAAAGTTGATAATTAGATTGAGTGGTTTCCCATATAAGGACCTATAAATTAAAAGGTACATACAGGGTACATGACATTATTTTTATTTGTATTATAATTAAAATCTACACACCAGAGGACTATTTAAGTAAACTGCAACAAAGCTAAATGGTCATTAAAATGATGAAAAACTGAAATGTTATATCTGTTTAAGGTTATGGCAGTAAACTTACACATGTCCAGTTCTTTTGGTGGCACTGAGTCAGTGATGGCATCTACTTTTGGCCGTGCTGCACAGGCATTGCCCCTATCAGCTGCTGGACTCAATGTGGTGTCAATGCCCATATCTACTTTGAGAGCATTGCTTGTAGAGTGTGTCCTGTCAACTTTGCGACTCACTGCACACCCAACGTCCCTATCTGCTTTGACACTCACGGCAGAGGTAATGCCATTTTTGCTGTGGGACCCACTGTACAATCAATGCCATTGTATGCTGTGGTTTTCACTGTACAGTCAGTGTTGTCACGTGCTGAAGAATGCACCAGGACTTCAGGTTGGAAGACTTCTTGCACCTCCTAAAGACCTAAAATGCAGATAAAAACAAATATTATAAATAAAGCTCATGTTTGACAGCTTATTCATTTTGGGACTTTTTACTTGGTCTGATGTAAATTGATTTGTTTCTCATCTTAAAATTCTCAGAGATTGATTAGTTTGACAATGACACCTAAGAAAGCTATCCTTCGATCAATTCGACCAAAACAAAAACAGACATTATGACACAGAACACACATTTCATAGGAGAATAACAGGCTGTAGCATTGTTTTTTGTAGCATTGTGATGGTTTACTTTAACCGTATGCTTTGCACAAAATTAACAAACTGTACTCTGAAACTAAATAACCAGAACATTACCACAACACTGATATAAGAGCTTGTGGTTTATGTGTCAATCAGATCCACTCAACATTTTCTTTTAGAAATAGCACTGGCTGATTGAGAGGTAAAAAAAAAAAAAAATAGCGTAATATTTTTAGATGAAAATAAGATCAAGACCTCAATCACGTCATGATCTATTTCTGTCATGCAGCACTCAATTGGGGACAACATAAGCCACCTCCATCGTAAAATAATCTATGCTGTCTAATATAACACTAAGATTTTTGACTGTAGAAAAAGTAACAGTATTTCTGTCTAGTTGCAAATTGTTATCCAAGAGATTTTTTTTTTATCCAAGACAATTTTTTGGTCTGATAAGTAATATCTCTGTCTTATCTGAATTTAATAGTAAATTTAATAAAATTATTGGTCATCCTATGTTTTACATTTATTACTGTTAACTTTGATGATTTAGAAGTTTCATCTGGTCTTGTTGAGATGTATAGTTAGGTATCGTCATCATAACAATGGAAATTAATCCCGTGTTTTCTAATAATATCACCAAGGGGCAGCATGTACTGTATATTGAAAATAGGAGAGGACCTAGGACAGATCCTTGTGACACTCCATACTTTACTGGTGATAATTGAGATGACTCCCCATTTAAATAAACAAAGTGGTAGCAATCGGACAGGTAGGATCAAAACCATCTTAAAGCCTGCCCTTGGATACCTGCATAGTTTCGTAGTCGATCTATTAGTATGTCATGATCTATAGTGTCGAACGCAGCACTGAGATCAAGTAAAACTAGCAATGAGATGCAGCCTTGGTCTGATGCAAGAAGCAAGTCATTAGTGATTTTAACAAGTGCAGTTTCTGTGCTATGATGGGGCCTGATATCATTTTTATGCAAAAAAGGAGTACAATTAAGCAGACGCAACTTTTTCTAAATTCTTAGACATAAAAGGAAGATTAGAAATGGGTCTGTAATTTAACAGTTCACTAAGGTCTAGTTGTGGTTTCTTAATAAGAGGCTTCATGAGTTTGCCTGCCAATCCAGTCCTTTGCCTGCCAATCCAATGGGCAATGGTTAAGAAATTTGGCTTGCTGTCCTTAATGGAGGCTCGAACCCGTGGCTCAGCTTGAGGGCAGAGTTCGACCCTCGTGGGTGTGACGAAAGAAGCTGACGTATTGGACACAGAATCTACATTGGTTATTGTATTTCTGATGTTATCTATTTTATCAGTGAAGAAATTCATAAAGTCATTACTATTAAACTGTAAAGGAATATTTAAATCGGGTGGCGTCTGGTTATTTGTTAATCTAGCCACTGTGCTAAATAAAATCCTTGGATTGTTTTTGGTTATTTTATATGAGTTTGTGGATATGCTCGGCCTTGGCAGCTTTTAAAGCCAAGGTAGCTTTTCTCCATTTGTGCTCAAGATTACAAGTTTCTTTTTTGAGAGAAAGGGTAATACTGCTGTACCATGGCCTAGTATGTTTTTCTCTAACCTTTTCAATTTGATGGAGGCAACAGCTTCTAATGTATTAGAGAAGACCGTGTCCATGTTGCTAGTCATTTGGTCTGATTCGTGTGTATTTATAGGTACACAGAGCAGTTGAGATAAATCAGGCAGGTTATTTGTAAATCCATCTTTGGTGGCTGGAACAATAGTTCTGCCCAGACAATAACATGGAGCCATATAATTAATATCAGTAATGCGCAGCATGCACGATACAAGGAAATGGTCAGAAACATCATCGGTTTGAGGTACGATATCTATATCAGTAAGATCAATTCCATGTGATATAATTAAATCTAGCATATGATTAAAACGAAGAGTGGACCCGGTGACATTTTGCTTGACTCCAAAGGAGTTTATTAGTAAATGCAAGTCCTAACGAATCATTTGTATTATCAACGTGAATGTTAAAATCTCTAACAATTAGTGCTTTATCAGAATTAACCAATAGTTCTGAAAGGAATTCTGCAAATTATTTTAGGAAATCAGTATACGGCCCTGGCGGTCTATACACAGTAGCTAGAGCAAGAGATTTCTTTTGCATATCTTAAATATCACTTCAAGAATTGAATGCACTACTTTTATATATTCTAGAACTGCTTGTATGCTAGTCTGTTTAATCCTAGTTAATAGGGGCAATTTTGAATTATGTGGTAAGATACTGTATTTTATAAATGCTTTGGCGTATCATTACAAAACTTGGTATTTGCTATCAGCACTGTACCCTGACGATAATAAAAAACGTTTCAGGCCAGCACCACCTTTGAAAAAGGCTAATAGCTTAACTTTGCCTATTTTGTCTTGATAGATTCCTTGAGTCATACCAAGAACAGTTATACCTAATTTGCCATAATCAGGTCAACTTTTTGATTTTCTTTGAAAACGACTTTTTTTAACTCAGAATTCAACTCAGATCATCTTCAGACCATGGCAGCAAAAAGTAATGGGTTTCCTGTTGATATACAAAATGTTTTTTAATTACCACATCAGTAAATTTGATGGCCTGATGCCAAACTGCATCTGAGGCTGCATCTCTGCAAAGCTTTGACATGGTGACACCAAACTTTATTTCTTGAATGTGCAACTGCAATCTTTGATAAAAACATGAACATGCCATGCCAATTTGACAATGATTTGTATTTCCTCAACTATGACTTGACTGCATATTACTACAAATACAAATTCATAATGTAAGATTTTTTTATTTTTTTTAATCAAAGATGACACAGCAGGACACAAGCATGGAAATAGCACTGTTAAACTGAAATGGTACCTGCAAGATCTATCTATCCATTTATATCAGTGTTTCAATCATCTCAAGAAATATTTGTGAAACCACTGAAACTGACTGAAAACAATGTAGTATACATGCCAGACAAGTGTAAGGCCTCTATCGAACCAGTCGCCAAAAGAGAGACAGCATCACGACATTCCAGGAGAATCTGAAGCTGCCCCCTCCAACCAGCATGAATAATAAACTTCATTTACAGCCATCCCTGCAAACTCTCAAGAGAGTATTAGAATCTTCTGATCCCTACAATGACACCTCCTTGTCTGGATCAATCCTGCGTTATCTCCCCAGGTGACAAAACACCCCCGTACAAACCACCTGGTTAATGGTGCTCCTTGACCGGTCTGCTGATATAGGAAGAGACACAGGAAGAGAGAGCGATCAGCCAGACCCCTCACGAGTACCAAAGGAACGATAAAATAGTGATAAAAGGAATCTCCCCCTCTCTTCAGAGGCCATATCAAAATAGATGGCCGGGGCAACTGCTGACCAACAATACATAAATTGGCAATCGAACAAACATGAAAGACAGATTTACATTGACGCGTCCCACCCGCAGGGTACGCGGGTCACTACAACATGACACTCAGCATTCCTTTCTTCCCCTCTCAGATACGGCAAATGTTCTTAAGAATACACAAACCTATATCCACGATCCTAAAGACAATCATTTATGTATACTACTAGTAGTGCAAATAACCCATAATTATATGTAGTCTATGTTCCTTATATGCTTGGTGTGTTCATTATAGCCTACGCAGCTAATCAATATGTGTACAACCAGTTAGCTAGACAAAAGTTATTAGTGTGTATGCAAGATGCCCGATGTTTGGTATTAAATGAAAGCTCATTTTATTTCCAAGATGTTGACGTGAATGAAAGGTTGATATTATGTACAAGGTTCGCATTTCAACACTTATTAAAGAGACCAACAAACTCTTGCAGGAAAGTTGCCTCCATGTGACAGAAAGACATTATGCTAAAATATGCACGAATGAGCAACAGTATGGGCGGAGCCCCGCCTTGCAACCCAAATGATTGGAACGCAACTTCATGGGACGGACTTCGTCAGCCCGGTTAAATTCAAATGTCCAGCATAACACAGCGCCTTTCGCCTGTTGCATCTGCCCAGCTTGATCACAGAGTGACTGTGCCATCCAGAACTCTACAGAACCAGCTAAAGCTTCGCGAAACTCTCAAAGTCCTTGCGACCCGCAACGCTGACTTGCAAAGAACTTCCAGCTCATCACGTTTGATAACCAGTCAGTCAACCGAAGCTCGAACTGACCAAACTGCGTGAAACACCGAACAGCAGAAGCAGCTTGAAACACTTTGCCAGCGCTCACCTGCGCCCCGAGAGCATCCTCCGTGTAACCAAGCAACCAACCGAAGCTTCATCCAGCCTCTCCAACTGACCAATCACCACCGAAGGCTCCCCCAAAGACGTCATCCAAAGAACTAAGCAACCAATCAGAAGTGGCGTGATTCCCTCCGCTAAGACGAGCCCACCAAGGAAAACCCGAACGCAAGTAAAACAAGGTCTCCTTAATCTCTTGCTGAACTGGTGCTAAATTTCCTTAAGCAGCTAAAAGATAAATCTCTGCTTTTATGGTTTCTCAAGTTGCAATTTAAGAACTAGTAGCAGATACTAGTAGTTTTGGGATTCCCTTCAAATCCATAGACTCTCATTCAGTGAACCGTATGCCTGTGTGTGTGTGTGTATTGCACCTGGTATTCATCACGTTATGGGGACCAAATGTCCCCACAAGGGATAGTAATACCAGTAAATTTTGACAATGGGGACATTTGTGAGGTCCCCATGAGGAAACAGGCTTATAAATCATGCACAATGAGTTTTTTTGAGAAAGTAAAAGTGCACAGTCTCCTGTGAGGGCTAGGTTTAGGTGTAGGGTGATAGAAAATACGGTTTGTACAGTATAAAAACCATTACGCCTATGGAATGTCCCCATAAAACATGTAAACCCAACATATATGTGTGTGTGTGTGTGTGTGTGTGTGGTTATCAAAGTGGCTGTTTATTTGCAGAAATGTTTTACTGCATGATTTAGCAAAGGATTTTTATTAACTCTTTGGCCAAATAGTTTTGCACTAAGGTTCATCTATTCTGATTTCTACCTACCGAGAAGACACTGCTTCTCTTTAAGGATAGGTTTAGCCAGGCTGGATCTTTTCAGCCACACCACCATTGCTCTGATCCTTCCTGCCCACTGTGAGACTGAGGTAATTGTGTAAAGCTTCTGAGCAGCAATATTGAGAGTGTGAGCAAAGCAGCACATTTTTTTAATACTCATCTTTTTTACTGCTACATCCATGTTTGCTGCATTGTCCACTGTCACAGCAACTACTCTGTCCTTTATATTGAATTCATCAAGAATAGCTCCTATCTCTTCTGCTACAATGTCCTCTGTCTGGGATGTGTATACCGCCCTTGTATGTAGGACCTTCTCTTTCATGGAACCCTCTCTCACATAGTGAACTGACACTGTCAGGTAGTGGTCTTGTGCAATGCTGGTCCAGCCATCAGCAGTCACAGCCACATCCCTCACATCTTGCAACTCTTTCTTGACATTTTCTTTTTCAACTGCATACCATGCAGGTATGAGGGTATTTGAGAGCATGTCTCGGCTGGGGGACTGATATCTGGGGTTTAAGGTGCTTATCATCTCCCTATAGTTGACATCATCAAACACAAAAAAGTAAAATTAGCATTATTTTATCATTGTTGCTTACTATAAAAAGTTTTAAAAAAAAAAATATCTAGGTTAAGACTACCTACAAACCTGGCCAACAGCCTTAATGGTAATATTACAACATAATTTACAGCTTACTGTACTTACCTCCACCATGAAGCCTCCACAGTAGAAAAAGGCAGTAAACCTTTAACAATAAAATTTGTAACGGCCCTTTGGCATTCATCTTTCCTTTCTTTGTTCATTTTTACTTTTTCTGCCAGTGTAAATGGATTATCACTTGATGGTCTCCTAATTCCAGGGTCAGCACGAGCAGAGACTATAACATTAATGTGAAGAAAACATGAAAGCTAAACTGTTAATGCAGCCAAGGATAAGGACATTTAAATAAGATAAGTTTAATGTGAGGTAAACTTCATTTACTGTTAACCTTAAAGCATTTTAGTATCAATTTAGCTAGGTATTTAAAGTCATCGAAACTACATAACGTTACACAGCGTACGTTAGGTCCGAAAAAGGATTAATAAATTGACCCCGCACAAACTTAAACTTAACTTTAACGGTGCACAAGCATGAAGCGCTAAAAGTTAGCCGATTTTGTATGTCTGTTTACCTGTCGGAGCCCCAGCCATCGCGCCGTTATCCTCATCAGTCACGGAGGACAACGCTTGTGGTGGCCATGTTGTTGGAGGCCCTGAGTCAGGAAAATACTGAGAGGATGATGATGACTACACCGGCGTGATCTTCTTGCAGTCAAACACGGAGCAAGTTACTGCTCGTAAATTAATTCCGTGTACTGTCAGGTGTTTTATCATATTTGACGTGTTGCCAGTCTTGGACACGATAACCTTTTTACAAATATTGCATCGCACGCTGTTGCCGTCAATCTTGGCATAATGTAGCCATACTTTTGATCGCTTAAACATTGTTTGCGTTAAATTTATGCTATGCTTTAAAGTGTAGTGTACATTACAGCCTCACATTAGACAAGCTCTGGGCGAGTGGGCGTAACCGCCGTAAATTATTGATCTTCAAGGCAGCCTCGCCGCAGCCAATCACCAGCATTTGATCCGGGCACGTTAAGGATGCCGCACGTTTTCTAGCTCACTGACGTTGACAAGATTATACCCTTAGGTATCGAAATTTGGTACCGAACGAAAATGATTTTTTCGATACTTGATAGTGTCGAGACGATTAGGTCGGTGCTTAAAAAGTATCGAACTCGATACCCAGCCCTAGTGTTCACAACCATCAAAGCTGGCCAAAATCAATTTAAAATTATCTACAATAAATGGTTTACCATTATCACAAAACCTAATGATAGTGCTCCATTTATGTTTAAGTTTCATCTTCAACAATCTCTGTATGCACAATGTAACCTACGGTATACACAGACTCCTCTGATCTGGAGATGACAACCTGTTATTTTGGATTTGCATCCAAAGTTTTAAAAACTTAAATATTTCTTAAGATTGTTTGCCAGTGATATGGATTTATTATTACATTCATTACGGATGTACTTGTCACGGGCGTCGTGTTCGGGGAATGAGGAGTAGGGACGAGGAGATCCGTTACATACACTTTTATTTAAATAATCCAGACTTGGAACAGAAACAAACAGGAACAGCAGGGAATCCACACACACGCCAAAGATTAGAATGACAATACAAGAACCGACAAACCAATATGTTGTTTGCAATCACGTGATCCTGAGGACGCACGAAATGCAGGTGGAGGGCAGGAAGTGATTTTTCTCAATAGGAATCAATAGCAGAATCTCAAAAGTACTATGTTTTCAGTTGTTTATGGAAATCGGTCAAATCGAGAAATTGTATTCCATATCGTGTATGAACATTTGCTGTTCATAAGGAGGAAAAGGCAAGAAATTGACTGAAAAAAATTGGGAAAAGTGGCTTGTAAACCTGCGTTTGCGGTCAGGAGGAGAGTCAGATAATGCTTGTGAATGGTTAATAAAAGATATAATACAGTGTTTCTACAGGTTTGAAGGCAATGTGTGGGTGGTCAGTCCGGGGTTCGATGCTCTTGTCCCATGTGGGGTGGGGGGGGGGTTTGCAGATGAAAAGAACGATTGGATAGGGGATACGATTGGATCCCCTAAAGGGATTTCCTAATTCCTAAAGGTTAAAAAAAACTGTTAATAATTGGTTACACAGAACTTTATTACATTACATTACACCTTTCTTAGTCGCAGGCTTGTGCTGCCTGCACAGTCTACAAAACATCCCTTTGAAAGTACATTGATAATCACATTAGCTAAATAGCCAGACATCCTACAGTCACACTTTGTGTTTTTAATCATATTACATGTATTACATAAAAGCTAATGATATAAAAAATAATCAATAAAAACATATTTCTGATTATTTGTAAAGGAGCTTATTATACAGACATTAAGTTTACCATGCTGTGTGTCGTACAACCATGACATGAACTGAGGCATGTTCAACCACTCAGGGTTGAATCCAGTGCCCCTGTGTCTGCTGCTTTTGGATGTTGCCAAAGTCTTATCTGCCAGAAACAGAAGAATAGAAATTAGTTCCCTTGTCCTGAAACCTGCTTTCTTACCTGCCTGCTACTACATCTTTTTGTCCACCTCACCTGTTGCTTCAGCTGGTTCTCTCACAGCAGCATGTTGGATGCTGTCCTCCTCTCCTACTCTTTCTTCAATGCCTAACAAATCTATTTCTTTCTCTCCCTGACCTTGTCTTTCTGCTTGAGCAGCACTAGTTGAAGCCTGAAAATATTGTAAACAATAACATAACTAATTACACTGGTCGGACTAACCTCTGTTTCAGACTGATACCTCCGGTTCAGGATGGTCCTCATCCTCAACACGTGCCTTTTTCAGTCGCGGAAAATACTTTTCAATACTCATCTGGATTGAAGCAGCAAACATTCAGTGTAAGAGTAAAGAAACGACATAATTTATAATACGTTTATTTGATTCACAGCTGCTACATATAGTGTTTTGACCTCGACAACCCAACTAGGCTAGCCTACATTTTACCGCAAACTTGCGACTAGTTAACTTTCTAAAGAAGGCGCAATCGCGTTTGCTAAGGGTCGGGACTTACAGTAACATCAACACACTGAAACTATTGTATTCAGAATATAAAATATTTTATAGCACTTTTTAATCTGTGATTGTGTGTTAAAAGTGTTCACGAGATACCAACCTTTCGCCAGCCGTCTTCTCTCCACAGATGATCCAGACAGATGTGGTGTGCACGGAGGGAAGGGGCTGTGTGCGTGTGTGTGTGTGAGGGAGAGACGCGTGAGTGACAGATGAAGAGAGAGCAGGGAAAGGAAATGCAGTTGAACGAATTCGCTGCGTGTTTTAAATAGCGTACAAAAGAATAACGAAACGCAATATGTGACGGTCGGTATTGATTTTTTTTTTTGGGTCGGTGTTGAATCTGTGGCGGTCGGAATTTAATCTGTGGCGCAACGCCACAGATTCGTCTATGTGTGGGAAACACTGTAATATTAAGATATAAAGAAATATATCAGTCAGATAATGCTTGCGCGAATGGTTAATAAAATATATAATAATATTAAGATATAAAGAAATATATAAATAGATACAGGGTGATACAGTGAGAATTCACTCAATGCTAAACGCCACACGTACATACAATGCAAATAAGATATTATATTTGCAGTTGATTACAACTGAACCTTGCGAGATTGCGATAAATTGAAGTGAGTCACAGCTTTTTAGTGACTATATGAAAGCGCTATTTGCTCGCTTTCTAGGCTATAATCAATTTAGAATTTGAAAAAAAAGTTTCGCTTTACATGCTGCTAACAGGACCAATGGCCAAAAACCCTGTACAGCAGTAGTTTTAGGAATGACATATATCCTGCATCCTTCATATAAATGTGGGAATCACTTTCAAAAGAGTGTTTGCTATCAGGCTTAGTTGTGTAGCTTATTTCCACAGCCTCGAATCACAGGCAACTGAGACAGCTATTTCAATTTAGTTGAAAAATCACTCCTCTTCATAACATAAGGATCACATCCAACATATGTTGTGATTTTCTGTTTCCGTTTCTCTTGTACAGTACAGACATTCCTCCATCTCATCCGTTCTGCTTTTTCAGTCAATCCTAAAAATTCGCTGCATGTGCAGTTTTGTGGCTGTTGATCCTGTTAGCAGCACGTAAAGCTAAACTTTTACTCAAATTCCTAACTGATTATAGAAAGCAAGCAAATAGCGCTTCCATACAGTCACTAAAAAGCTGTCACTCACTTCAATTTATTGCAATCTCACAACGTTCCGTTATAATCAATGACGCTCTCGGAACTGCAAATATAATATCTTACATTGTGTCTACGTGCGGCGTTTAGCATTAGGTGAATTCTCACTGTCTCCACTTCTATATGTTTATATATTTCTTTATTAATATCTTAACATATTATTATATCTGTTCTTAACCATTTGCACACAAAAGCATTATCCGACTCTCCTCCTGACCACAGATGGAGGTTTACAAGACACTTTTTCCTGCGCTTTTCAGTCGCCTTTCCGCCCTTATGAACAGCAAATTTTCATACATGATAAAAGATATTTTGTGGTTTCTCGGTTAGACCAATTTGAGCATCCATAAACAACACAAAACATGCATTTTTAAGTTTCTGCTAGTTATTCCTATGGAGAAATATCACTTTCTGTCCTCCAGCTGCATTTCACACCACAGCAACAACGTCATGTGTAAACAACCTATGGGGAACAGAACCAAACTTATATACTCAGACTAATCAGAGGAAGACAGGTGTGAATGATTAAACAATGACGTAATAATTAAAGATGGAACAGGAAAGACCAAATAAGGGCATACATGGGGAAAACCAAAGAAAACAGTCCAAAGGGGTGTGACAATACTGCGCCTATATATTTTTTCCTGCTTAATCAGTCACTGTGATCTCTCATACTAATGAGCTAACTAAATAATTTAATCTCAAATGTTTGTGTCATGTGTATATTTAGCAAGTAGTGTTTAATAAAGTAAAGCAGACAGAGCAGGTAATGGTTAGAGTGAATGAATCATTATTCATCACATTTAATATATCTGATTTTCTTTCTTCATTTTTATTTATCAGTTCTCTGATAAAACTGTCTTTCTTTACCAACTCTTCTTGGAGGAACTGTTTGTCAGGTTTTAGAATTGCAATAATTTCATCTCTTAGGTCCCTTTTTCTCTCCCAGATTCAAGCTGCATTTTAAGTGTTGTGGGCTCATGTGTGGAAATCAGAGCAGGAGAGTGAAAAATGTACAGAAGTTTTACACATCACACAACTGTTAGCTCTGGCCCTTGAATTCAGCTTTACTATTTGTTTTACACTGTTTGTCTAAAACAAACAAACAAACAAAACACATGCTAGCATGTGCTCCAGTATATTTCTCTGAAACTTACAGAGAATATAGCTGTGAAAATGAAATCTTTATATAGTAATTTCATTTAAAGCTTCATTAGAATATGTTTATGTTTAATATAAAATTGTTATTATGTCCCCAGTGAGCAAGCCAAAGGTGACTTTTTGTGTATGCACTCAAGTTGTCTATTAAACTCTCTTTTAGGTCAGGAAATTTGCATATCAACTGGCTGTTGCAAATAACATCAGACAGCCACAAATATGGGATGTGAAGCAAATGTCAGGGCCTGACTGGTTCACATTCTTTAGTAAACCTTAAATGCATGGTAATCATTTACATATTTGAGTCTTTAGCGACTCGGACCTATTTATCGAGCATGGATGGATCTCTAACGTCTGCAAAAGCAAAAAACTCTCCTGACATTTTAAGAACAATTACAGAAGAATAAAAGCACATTTTGTGACCTTTTGAAATTTAGAAGGGTTCAATTTGAGCAGATGATTTTACCATCGCCGCATCGTCAGAGTGCACTTCCATCTCAACCATATTCGCAAAACTATCCTTTCAATGACTTCAGAATCATTATTTTGATCACTGGCAGCTTATTCACCACATCCACCATCAAATGACAGTGACATTTATATTTTATGGCATACAGTAATTGCTCTGCAGTACAGCCATTCAAACCAATTCAATTTTTGCTGATGATATTCTTTTGTTTTATGCCTGCAATAATTACGAGTGAAACATCACGTCATTATTGTCTATCAAACAGTGCCACCTCGAGGACTAAAGGTGGATTACATTTAAGGGTTAAGCAGAACCCAAGACTGACAGTAAGGAGTCTACGAGCTACAGGGTCATTCCTGGTATCCAGTAACATTTTGGCTTCACAATTCTTGGGAAAAATGTACACATTTTGTAGTATTCTACCAAAATAGTGATGTTTAACTATTAGGAATACATATTGACCAAACTCAGGGATTTCAAAAACAATAATTATGAGTAGATTGTTCAGACACTGGCTGTGAAAGTGTTCCACCTTGTTAGGGATATATGTATAGTTATCACAAAATGTTTACAATGACCCAGAGAAGATTTTCTTTTTCCCAAAAATACTAGTTAATGTTATCGCATTGGACTCAAATATACTGACTAAATACTCTCTTTTTTAGAATTTTCGTAATTTTTTGTGGGTTTTATTTCACCTAGTCACACTTGTGGTGTTCCCGGTCAAAAATGACCGGACTCCAAACAATTGCTTGGCTAGCACACTGGACACGTCACATATAAGCAGGTCCAGACTCCGTGCCGAGCACCAATTAGAAAAGACCAGCCATTTTTGGCCATAAAGGCACCTTGTAGACGGCACCCTGGCCTCCAAAATGGTATTGCTCACTCTTTCTGGGCTGGGCCAAATAGCCCCTTCAGCGAGACTGGTGATTCCAAGAAGGATATCTTTTCTGCATCCTTGATCTCAGTGAGATTTAGCCAGAGGTGATGCTCCAGCACTACCAAGATGGCCAATGGTCTTGCCGATCGCCTGCACTGTTGCTTTCATGGTGAACAGAGCCAGGTCTGTCACTGTGCGCAGCTCGCTGAAAAGCCTGAAAGCCTCCTGGTGCTGCTGGCCAGACTCGTCCATACTACGGAGAAGCTTGGCTTGGAATACCTGGAGTACCGCCATTTTATGCAGTGCCGACCTGGCCTGACTGGCCGCTACATACACCCTGTTGGCCAGCGACAAGATGGTCCTGCAGGGCTTAGAAGGATGTGCTGCATGGGCCTTTAATTCCAGGGCAGATGGCGGGCACAAATGGGCAGCTACCGCTTCCTCCAGTGGAGGGAGCTTGCTGTATCCCTTTTCGTCAGCGCCGTCAACGGTGGTGCGAGCTGCTGCTATAGAGGGATTAACCTGGGCGGAATATGGGGCGTGCCTGGTCTTGGTCAGCTCATCGTGAACTGCAGGCAAGAACGGGGCGGGGCATTGACTGTTGACGGGTTCCCGGCAGGTAACACTCGTCCAAAAGGCTGTGGGCGGGCTCTTCGAGAGTGGACTAATCAAGTCCCAGATCCTCCACTCGACAGGACACGGTTGAGAAGGGGGCGGAGCTCCGGGCTCCTTGCTGAAACCTCCCCACTCTTCCGCATCAAATGCCAAAGACAGTCGTCAGCTGCAACATCCTCAATGACTCAATGAGAACATGAGCCTTCAATGAGTGCCGCCTCTGCGTGCAAGCCTTTGCTGTGCCCGTCAGTCTCATGCAAAACGTCCTCGCAACATTTGCAACAATGCACGCTACAATTTGCTCAGGAACGCTTTTTCACATACCAGATGGCCGCAGGGATGCTTTCACTACAGAGGCTTCTTTGATGGCAGTGGTGAGCAGAGAGCTTCTTTTCCCCGGGTTCTTCCTTGGCTTCTTGCAGAGTCAGCGAAGAGATGATCCTCGTCGCTGAAGGAGAATGATCTGAAGAATGGCGCTGCGAGCCGACTTGCATAGCAGTCGGCTCCGCCCTTTCTGGTGGGTTGAAGCATACTATTTTGGAAAGCTTGCAGAAAAAATTTACAAATTTGATGGCTGTCCAAATTAAGAGCGGATCAATTTTGTGGCAAATGTACTCATAAGAAAACATCCCTGCCTTCAGGAACGAGGTTCACCGGATGGGTGTTCTGGCTGGAAGCATAGCCTGAAATTCAAAATGGAAAACTATCGCACTAAACTAAGAAAAGTAGGCTGTGTAGAGGTTGGTGTAAATGGGGGGTAAAACAGGTGGCCCAGGAATGGCATCAACAGGAATGGCATCAAAAGTCTTGAAAAGGTTAAAAAGGTATGAGGTAAATTACTTACCAGTGCTCCCTAAGGGGCAGAATGAAGACAGCCTAAAGGCTCATTCATTTTGTTTTCCACCATAAGAAAAGGCATTTTGTTCAGGCTTGGCCTGGTAACCAGTGTTGGGTTGACCATGCATAGACAAATATCCACACTGTAAACCCAGCTTTTTTAGTCACTGTTTTTTGCCTCTGTTGTAGGTGTTTGCAGAGTTCAACAGGATAGCCACCACAGATCTGGAGAGTGTGTTGCATCTTACAAATCACTTCCCCACTTAGTTGCTGCACTACCAAGCAACATTATGATAATTACACTTGTTTTAAATTAAACTTTAAAGGGTTAGTTCACCCAAAAATGAAAATTCTGTCATTAATTACTCACCCTCATGTTGTTCCAAACCCATAAGACCTTTGTTCATCTTCGGAACACAATTTAAGAAATTTTTTGATAAAATCCAAAAGCTTTCTGACCCTCCCATAGATAGCAAGGGTCAAGGCCCAGAAAAGTACCAAGATCATCAACAAAGTAATCCAAGTAAGACATCAGTGGTTCAACTGTAATGTTATGAAGCTACGAGAATACTTTCTTGCACAAAGAAAACACAGGGTTCCCACGGGTCCTTAAAATCCTGGAAAGTTTGCGAATCTGAGAAAACAAGGCTCGGGAAAGTTTTTTATTTTTTTTAAATGAACATACATAGATACAGCTCCTTGAAAGTGCTTGAATTTATTTTGTGCAAGAAGTTTTCTGGAAAAAAAATCTATTTTATTTTGGCCAACACATCGTGTCCAATGTATACTAGCTTGCTTGATGTATGTTAGTTAGGGTGACCATACGTTCTCTTTTTCCTCCTCTTATTGGACATAAAAAATGTGTCTGGCCGGGATTTCTAAATCGGCCAAAATGTGCGGGATTCGGCTTATGCTTTCTACAGTCACCATTCGATGTACACTTTCAATTTTACGATCGTACGCACACTGTATGAAGGGAGCACATTTTACAAGATCAGATATGAGCACATTTTCTGCTGAGCAGCAAATACAAATGAACAAAGGACTTACAGGTGTGGAATGACATAAGGTTTAGCAATTGATGACAGAATTTACATTTTAGGGAGGATAAATCCTTTAACAAACTGATTGGTACTGTAACTTTAGAATGCTGCATGATTTTGAACTTTGTTTTTCATTATCTACTTCTAGAAACCAGATGTGACAGCAATGCGCACATTGGTGCTCCGAGGCCTGCCCATCATGCATAGTGATGATACCAGTAACTTCTACAACACCTGCTTCGTAAGTTCTCAGTTATATTTTAAAGGGTTATTTCACTCAAAATGTAACAATTATCATCAATTGCACATATGTGCTCTATTGAAAATGGGTTTACCAAAAAACTAACTCATTAACTCATTAAACAATGGGAGTCCAGTGTACTCTCTGATGTCTGTATCAACCTAAAACTAGGATTTTCATATTCTTTTTAAGTATTAAAATTATATTGCAAGCCATGCAACATGCATAATGTGATATGTACAATACCAGTGAAAAGTTTGGAAGCAGAAAGGTTTTCACTGTTTTTCAAGAAGTTTCTCATGCAATGTAAGTACTATACCTTTTAGTTTAGTTAAAAATAAATAAAGATAAATAAAAAACAATGCATGTAAATACTTCATGGGGAATGATTAAACAGCAGTTTAGGCAGGGCAGACAACTGACAATCATCCCTTTCAATGTTTTCCTGTTGTAATATTGTTATTGTTTGGTTTTCATACAGGCATCTGATACTGATGAGGCCTGGGCACAATACCTGTTGGGGTGCTGACTGTCACTGATGAACACATACCTCTCTTACCAAATCAACTGTACCTTGACCCAGTTTCTACTGCCATCATTGTTGAGGGAGGTATTGTCACTGACAATCTGCAGAATCTACCACAGGCAATTTGCCTCTTGTTTGGTATTTGCCTCTTGTTTGGAATGTTGTATGATTTAAATTTGGATTACCCAAAAAAACACGAAAAACACTTTAAACTTCTTTCAGAAAGTAATGCTTGGGACAGAACAAACTCCCAACAAAGTCACTTAAAAGTCACTTAAATCACTATTGATTTTAACATACCTTAGACTAGATCAGATTTAAGCGGACAATTAGGATTTGTTACTGTAAAAGTCACACTTAAATTTTCATTCATTTTTAATTTTCACCTAATTCACATTGTGTGAACATTGCTGATTATAACTATTTTGAGGATGAATATGGTGTTATGCAATAACTGGAATCTTCTCTTATTTTATTTTTATTTATTTTTCATATTTATTCTTTCATTTATTGTAAATTATTATTATAATTAATTTTATTTTTTCATGACTTTGGCAAATGTATGTAGTTAATTTTGGTTTTAAGTATTATTTTTCTTTTAATTATATACACAAGCAATCATGTATGATCTACATGCTGATGTTGTTTGTACACATCTTGTGTGAAAAAGGGGAAAAAAAGTTGATCACCCAAAAAATAAAGTGCAACAATATTTGCATGATAGGATTGACAGTTCTCAATATACAGTAGGCTACACATGCACATACACATGCTAAATAGACACGTTGCTTGCTTTGATAGATAAGTAACATGGCATTGACCACAAGCCTTGTTCATCAACAAATTTATATACAATGTGTCCAGGTCCTTCAGATTCATAAAGATCAATAAAAATACACCCCTTGTTTCACTGAGTATTTTTATATTTATTGTTTTACCAAAAGGTAATATTCAACAAAAATATAGAGTACAAAACTTATTCAAAGAAAATGGCACTGACTCTCAAGCCTTGTTCATCAACACAATTTGACAAGAATGTTTCCATGTCCTCACGATTCTGAAAGACAAATAAAAAGGCATCCCTTGCTTGCTCTGACTTGCCCTCCAGGAAGTCTTTGATGATGTTACACTGTCTGTCTTTGCTCATCTGGAGAAAGGCAGGCTGTGTCACCTCTTCACGGAACACATCACAGTAAGACTGTATCCAAGACCATGCTAGACCAATGTTGCTTATGAACTTCACTGTTGTGTTTTGTGTGTGGTGAAGAGCAGGTGCGTTCGGCTCCTGAGGGAGTTGAATGCGCTTCTAGCATTCATGCTCTGATACCGGCTCACGCGGCTCACGTTTTGTGTGAGTGGTGAAGAGCAAGTGCATTCAGCTCTCGAGGGAATCGAATGCGCTCGTAGCATTCATTGCTTGTTTCTCACGAGAAATAGGCATGCTCTGTTACTGTTTCACGCGGCTCACGCATTGCGTGTGTATAGTGAAGAGCAAGCATGTTCAACTCTCAAGGGATTTCATTCCTTGTTTCTCATGATGAATAAGCATGAATTGAACTTGCTCGACTCACTAGGAGATGGCTTGTGCTCATTGCGATGCATTCGCAGGACTACTGAGTGCTTCACTATTTACCCGTGTTAGTACTGGAGTTTGCATGAGTGCGTTCGCCTCTGGCGGGAATAGCGACGCATTCGGGGCGGCGGCTCTGTTCTCGCTTGAATTCTGAGGAATCTAGCGTGTGGGCGGAGCGTGTTTAGCTCTGGTGGGAGCTGAATATATGCTGCACGTTGCGGTTGTGGTGTAATTCCTGCCCTTTGCCCACGATTCACGGTTCATAGAGCAGTTCATAAAAAGGACCTGACTGGATATTTTTTCCCTTTCAGTAATTTCCTAATGAACTATAGGATGTGGATAATCACATTATATACACTCTGAGAGCCCTTTCTCTCCATGCTCAAGTGTTGGCTTGCGAGCCTCCATGATGCTTACAGTAGCCGCCACCACTCTTTCTGTCTACCAGGGTTATATGGACCACTCGATCTGTCGACTCATTGTGGTGATAGTCTCATCCGTCAGTACTCGATGCAGCCTGGGTGATAGCCTTCGGCCTCATGGTTTCTGGACCATGCGGCAAAGTCGCTAGGCTTCTGCGGGAGCCTCCTTTGCCTTCATGTCCCCAGTATAGCGCTACAATCTCAGGATTCACGGGTCATCTGCTCAAGCTGAGATTTCCAGAGTGTATACTTCGCGATGTGCTCCCTGACATCCTGTCTGAGGTTTGCTTCGAGAAGCTGCCTCAGCCAGGATGCGCTACCAGGATGCGCTCGCCTCGAGGGGGTTTCTGAGATGTGAGTCATTCACTTAACCATCATGTACTATCATGTGTGCTCCTCCTGCTGAGGTGCTGAGGGGCTCCACTCCTAACTCCACACTTCCCTTACGGTCGAACCAGTCAATCGCCTCTCCGTGGAGTGGGCTAGAGTACACTGCTTTCCCAGAGGTGCGAGTGAGAGATGTTTTTGCGGAAAATCTTCCTTCTGGTAGAGCTAAGGTGTGCTCCCCTCACTGCAAGGGCTAGCTATGCACCTCCCATTCCCAGTTTGAGTCTTAAGGAACATCTCAGCCCATGGGCTGATATTGCTGCTTCCAGGAACTCTTATGCAACCATACTGAGTTGAATAGGCTTGTCCTGTTTGCCTGGAAATGCCTGGAAATCTTTGAGCTTACTGTTCCTGGTTGAGCATCTGAGGACTCCTCCCACCGGGCCCTGCACTCCCTGGAGCTCCATTGAGGAGCAACCTCAGGTCGTTAGGCCCCTCTTGCCTTCCTGTTAGGTTGCTCTCTTGATGGTTGAGCTTGCATTACTACCCTCACACTAGAGAGTCACCTATGAGCACGCCACTCCTAAAACTGAGCATCTGAATTCCCTCTCATTCTGAGAGCTAAGTTCTCAGTTCACCAGAGCTCTGTGAGTCAGCAACCTCAGGCTGTTAGGCCTCTCTCTGCCTGTTAGGTTGCTCCCTTGCATTTCTCTCCTCACCATAGAGGGTCACTTATGAGCATGCTGCTTCCTTCTGAGCACCTGAATTTCCTCTCATTCTGAGAGTTGATTTTCTGCTCCCAGAGCTCTGTGAGTCAGCAACCTCAGTCTGTTAGGCCACTCTCTGCCTCCCTGTTAGGTTGCTCTCTGGCTGGTGAGCTTTGCAGTGCTTACCTCACCCTAGAGAGTCACACATGAGCTTGATGCTGCCAAAACTGAGCGTCTGAGTTCCTCTCCATTTTTGAGAGCTGAGCCTCCGCCCTCTAGAGCTCCGGTTAGCAGTCATGCCAGGTTGTTGGGCCACCTTCTGCCTCGGTCTGGCCTTATCCAGCCTTCCCTCTAGACTGTTTTATGGGGAACACGGCTATGCTTCCCCACTTCAAAGGGTCGTTCAGAATTTCCTCTCTTCTTGACGGTTAAATTCTCCACTCCCCAGAGCTCCGTGACAAGCGTTCTGTACATGCAGAATCATGCTAATCTCTGTGCAGGACAGAGACAATTCCTTGAGCAAGCTCCAGAGCTGGCAGTAGCCCCTGGGTGACAGGCCAGGGCCTAGTTACTTCCTAGGTGCTTGGCAATATCCCCTTACAGGAATCTCTTCTTCTGATTCCCAGGCTTTGAGCTCTACCCTGGGTCTATGATATCAGGACCCTAACAGGTAAGTCTTGAGGTATACAGCTCAGGCCCTTGGCCGAGGGGGATAATGTCACTGACAACCGTCTAGGCGTCCTTGGGGCAACTCTTAGCTTGATAGAGTTGGTACTTAGTGCTCGGCCTGAGCCTGGCATGCACTCCCCTCAGCATGGCAGCATGGGCATAATGTTCCCATAGCGACCTCTAGAGGATGCAGTTCGATGTTCCTTCAAAAGGGAACGTCTCAGGTTACTTATGTAACCGTCTCAGGTTACTTATGTAACCATTTAGATGTATGCTTCAAGACACCGGTCACGCTGTGGCGTTCCCCCATAGCAACCTCTAGAGGATGCAGTGTCTCGTTCCCTTCTACCATGTAACCATGGTTATATATGTAACCTGAGACATTTTTACCTCACTGTCCACTTCAGCCATCACAGTTTCTGTACTGGTTGACTGTTTGGTGATGGTGGACTCTGACAACCTGTATCTTTACAACCACTTAAAGCATTGAAGACACTCAAAACATTCAACATTCTGTGGCCTCTCTAAGGGTATGTTACTGTTTAACATTCTAGGAGGAAATATTTACAGTGTCTCTGGGTAGTTTGAATGTACAACAATCCATTTTGTTTCATTAACCAGGTGTGTGTGTACCTTGCATGTGACATATTTTGCAAGAGCAAACAACACCACCACCTTCGGAGCCGAGGGATGTTATCCTAACAGATAAAACACAAAACCAAGAATGCAGCTGAAAAAAAAAAACTAGTAACCTAGTTTACCTAGTTAAAAAAAAACTTACTGGGGGAAAAAAAAGGTAGAAAAGAGATTTTGAGGTTATCACCTGGTTAAAGTCAAATGTTCAGTCCAGGGCCATATAGAGTGCATACTAAAACAGATAAATACCATTGAGAAAATCCAAATACTAGAATTTACTCTCACCAGCTACTCTGTTCTTTTCTTTAAAGTAGATAACACTGGACCATATTCATCTCAAATATTGTATGTATTTTAAACAAAGCCTTTTGTCATCACCATAACTGCTCTGTCTGTAAATTCACAGCTTACCATCAGCATGAACACACCACAATCCAGTCCCTCTGTCTGAGTTGGAATATTCTATCAAATAAGTAAATTTAATTTAGTTTTTCATACATAAAACTACAAAACAAGGACTGGAAAAAAGATTGGTGATTGCATTCCTGTACTGAGGTTTTGATGACCTTCCATGGCCCAGGGAGCAGCTGTACTGCAATTGAGCTGTAGAAGAAAATATTCAACAATAAAATATTTAGCAATTTTGTCAAACTGGAAGACAGGCAAAGCGGTATGCCGAACACAGATCAGAAACTAGTATTAACTAGTGGGGCAGCTAAGTGCAGATGATGCACGCATGAAGCCTACCTAGAAAACAAAGTAAACTGAAGCGAGTCAAATGAATTTATACCACTGAGACAGTACAAATATTTTTTCTACATGAAGATAACAGACAGCTCTCTTGTAAAGTTATAGTCATAAAAGACACCCAACCACACTCGCCCATGAAGCAACAGATAACTGGCAAAAATTCATGAGAGTCAAATAAAATTGGCCCGATTTGCAAACATTTTTTACACTTACAAGACTTTGAAGGGTAGTCGTCTTTGAGGGCATGCACAACACTCAAAGCATGCACAATGAGAATTTCATTTGTGAAACATCATGAACAGTTCAGAGAATTTGAAAATTCAACCTGAACATTTCTAAATAGGCACTGTCGCCAAAACCACTGAGTCAAGTTGATAAATCCAAAATCGCTTTGGAAGCAGGACCTGTGAAGTATACAGTGTTGAGTATCTGTGCATTAGATTCACAATGCTTGGTTTACATAGCAGACCCAAATTGTGTCACACAATTGATGGTCATTTGGAAGACCAGGCAATTCACTGCACAGACACCATACTTGCATTTAAAGATGGATCAATTAACAGCTCTGGCCCTAAATGTGTGTTTTAAAGTAAAACAGTTCTTTGCAGCCAAGTCTCAATGCTGGATAAAGAGCTCACATGCCATGTATTTGACTTTGGTAGAATGTAACTTTGAACTAGTAACTAACAAATTACATGTTCATTAAAGAACATTTGCAAAAACTGTCACTGTTTTCATTACAAAATACATGCACCTTGAAAATATTTGGCTCTATGCTACCAATTGTACTAGTTACATTTCTAATAGTTACATACTAGCTACATTTAAAGACTTACACTGAGAAACCAATATCCAGGTTTCCACACAGGGAAAAGTATGCGGTCTTTAGATGCTGCATCATCCTATAGGTGCTAAATGGAAAAAAAAGATAAACAAAAATAATGCAGTAATTTATTTGATACTGTGACTGACTACAAATTTGGCAAATTGTTGCTTTAATATCACCTTGTGGCAAAATGGGACAAGTCCATGCCAGGTCTTGTATATCGCCACAAATTAGGCGGAAGTAAATAGGACACGGATATATATAAGGAGTAAAAACGGAAGTGAAGGGGCGTGTGGGAAAAGGAAATTCAAGCGTTACCTGTCGGCTGTTGTACTGTATGCGCTGCTGCAGCTTATTGTGCTGAATTGCATAGACCGGGTGCGAACGCCAAAGCTAAAAGAAAATTAGTTCCGCATGTGTTGCCGGTTGCAAATTTATTCAGACAAGACAAGTTCACCTGCTGCAGGTATTTAATGATTTTTTTTTAACTTTTCACGTTGAACTTTCAAACTCCTTAACTCTTTTCTTCCTTGGCGTTGTCTATTTAGCAGCTGGCTGGCCGCCCCTAACGCAGCTTGATTCACGCCGCTGATGCCACACACACACACACGCACACACACATTACACGCATTCACGTTTACCCGACGCACTCACACACATATGTATCCAGCGTTTTTAATGCTGGGTTTTTGCATGGTGTGCGCAAACGTGTATGGACTGAGTTTTTTTTTCTTTCTCGGAGACTTGTTTTTTTTGTGTCTCGTTTGATTTGTTTTTTTGTTTTTTTTTCTCCCAAACTCAAACTCATTTGTTGGACATTTTGGATTGACTGGGAGTGAGTCTGTTTTGAAGGACTGAACTGAACGCAATACTATTGTTCACTCATTTCCATTTTTTTTTTTTTTTGTTTTGTTTTTTTCCTCTTACCCGAAATTGTATAAATAATGGGAAAATGAACATTGTAATTGTGTTTTTGAATTTCTCCAAATAACATTTCATTTTTTTTGATTTGCAAATCTATTTTGTTGAGTGTGTGAATTCTTATTGTGTGATTGGGCACATTGTGTAATGGTGGCTTAGTTTGATCTTTGAGCTGATCTGAGGATTAAAGTAAATTATTAAAAAAAAAAAAGAAAGAAAAACACTAGATTTTCGACTTGACAAACTTAGTCTTGTCTGGCGCCCGAACAAAAAAAAAAATGGTCTAAGTTTACCCATTTGAAAACAAAACAAAAACTCTTAGTTTGGTTTAACTTGGAGGCCGCCACCGTTACAACCTCAACAGCACCCATCCCATATAATAAATCAGAAAGCTAATACAAAAAAGGCCATTATAAAAGTAATAACACAAATGGCATTACATACATTGGGCAGCAATGTGTAGTAATGGGTACAAAAAAAGAAGTACTTACAGGTAGACTCTGAAATGAGTCTTGGAGATGAGGTGGTTACCAAGTGGCAACAACATAAGGATCTACTGCACAGACATTCTTTCCCTGATAGGACAAAATTTATATAAAATTAGTTTAAAAACACAAAATTTTAAAATAACAGAAAACATGTAAAGGTCACAAGTTAATTAAAAAACAAGTAAATATATGTTTTTGAGGACCCCAGAATATCTCTTTAAAAGTGAAGGTGTCTTAAAATACCACTTAGATCTACTCTGACCTTATTTGTGTCCTGTTCTATACCAGCTGTTTCTGTGCCATGCAACATTTGGCAAGTTTAGCTTAAGCCTTCATCAGTGCAGTGTTACTATGGAAATAACATCAGCAGAAAACAAACTTGACTGAGTCTGATGGGAAAGGCCATGAAAGGCACTAAATTCTTATTTTCTTAAAGATGGCACAGGATGAACAGAGTGATGGTGTCACTTTCGACACACTGAAAAGAGTGCATGGTGCATAATATATAACCTTTAAGAAGAAATTTCACATCCCATTTAATACTTCCAAATATTTTTACAGACCTTCTCCTTAGCAATTTTGCAGATCATCTCCAAAGAGCAGTTGGCTCTGTAACAGAGAAAAGATGAGTTATAAACAACTGACATCCGAGACAATGCTTATACAAACACACAGAATTGCTATAACCACTTACTCTCGCTTCCAACTCTTCATTTGATCCCAGAGCTCGGAAGTCCCATCTGGTCAAATTGTGCGTGCCCAGTACTCCCACCACCTCAGTGGCTGATTTTGTAGGATCCAAGACATCATCAAGCTGTAGGACAAGAGGTTATTTATTAGGTACAACAAATGGCTGTGCAACCTAATCATTAGGATCGCATGACCACTTTTATAAAAAATAATGATTCAAAACAATGTCTGTGCAGACCTGTAACATGTTATGTGTTTATGTTAAACAGGTCAAGAATTATGACCCAAACCATAATTATCCAGAAATACTGTAATTAAGAGGGACCTTGGTTCCCCGTTTAACATGTACCTGTGAATCCAGGATGCTCGATCCACCACCTGTGTGCTCCAGATGTGGTAGTCCACAACAGACAAAACTGCACCCTAGAGCATCTCCTGCTTTTTATGAAAAAATTTATGAAAAAAAGATTTATGAAAAAAATAATGTGTCAACCAACAACCACAGCAAGCATCATTTTTGGCAGCTGAAGGTAACCACTGAGCTGCAGAGCATCCAGTGAAAAGTAACATTACTGTCCTAAACACATGTAGGTTAAAAAGGAGATGTAAAAGAAGGTCTACAAAACAGCATACTTCAGTCATACCATGGGCTGGTGCCTCAGCTGCAGATGGTGCACCAGCTTGTGCATCGGCTTCACATGACCTTTCACCTGGTACATCAGGCTTGGGGTGTCCTCATGGCTGGTAATTTAGTGGATGCTGTTAAAAATAAAATTAAACTGAATTTAGATACATCAATTGTAATATTGTATATATCTGTATTTTTACGTATTTTGTGGAGATTATGTTTAATGTATTCTGCATATTTGCAGGTCACAGCTTATGATGCTTATAATAGCAGAGAAAGACCTGAAAGACCTGAAGAATCATCTGCTAATGAAAGACAACACCATACTGCTAATTTAGACAAACATATTCCACTTAGACTTTAGAATGAGGGTGTAAACCCAACATGGTTTGACCATAAGAATTTAAGACTATTTCCACTCCCATGCCCAGTCTCTTCTTCATATTTTCTATGGTCATGGAGTTTCTATGGCTGTTGTAATGATGTAAGATGTTTCGCATCAGAAAGATGTGTGAAGAAGGAGTCATCATGTCGAAAAAAAAATGGTTATTTTTCCTAATCCCAGAGAAGAGCTGTTCAGCACACTGGCTATTAAACCAACCACACTGTTAAAGAAAAACACAAATAACAGTTCACTACTATACTTAAACCAAAAGGCCCATTTAAAACAACAGTAACTATTTGTACTACTAGTTCTCTCTCTGCACTATAATATAACTTACCAGATGCTCCCCAGATCTGCGAAAACGCCTTGTCATAGCTGGCTCTGTTTTTCATTTCTTGCTGCAGTCGTCCAATCAAGTCCATTCGTGAAACCTTGGGGTCGATGCCACACTGCCTACATAAGGAACATACTGCCTCCATCTATAATGATATTTGGCATTGACTTAACACATAGCATAATTCAGTAATATACACATATATTATCTGGCACAACTCGCCATTAATGATTTAATGAGTCAAATACCTTGAGCTTTAGAAGCACTATAAGGGGAATGCACCTTCTCATATTCTGTATTCAGAAGATAATCCCCGCTTCCTGTGTGAGGACCAATCCATGGAGCCCAGTTATGGTAGCTTGGACAGACCACAAATGGGTGTGCCTTGTTGCCCTTTGAATAAGAAGATATTAAACAACATTTAAAAAAGCTAAATATACAATCCAAGCTCTATCAAGGTAGTCACTGTGTCAATCATACTCACTTGGAACTAACCCACGGTTGATCCTTTCCAGAGAAACCTGCTCCCAGAAGTTTTCAGCATTAACATGCTCATTGAAATCCTCCGGTGGTTCCTCAATGCTGCTAACTGGGAAAACAACAACAACAACAACAAAACAATTACTAGAAACCCAAGCTGGACATGCTGTAAGCATGAAATAATATAGGACTAAACAAACAAACAAAAACAAAACACACAACAACAAATGGGTGGACTTACCAGGCATACTGAAAACACCCTTTTTATGAAGGTCCATAACTACAGACACTGGATGGTAACCACACGTTACACATGAAAATGTGTAGGTGTGATCAGACAGTGCCTCAAAGCTTAAGTAGGCCTGCAGGATCCTTTTTTTTTTTGAAGGAAATGCTTTACCCGAGGTCCTTTCCAAGACCTCGATTGCACTTCCCACAGCCTGGTGTGTCTGTCAATGAAACATGTCACATTTTAAGACTTTACAATACATATTCATGCAAAAATTGTTTGTTGTTGTTTTATTCAACACATTTAAACCGAAATAGTTCTTACCTGAAGACTGTTGCACAGAAAATGGCACAAGTGTATCGACAAAAGTATGTGATCATCAAAATTATGAATACCATCACTCCACTCCTGATATCAATAGATCATGCCACATCTGTAGCACTCTTTGCTGTACATTGAAATTCCTGTCAAAAACAAGTGCCGGTAAAGAGGTTATACGTTTATCTATCACTGCTATACAGCACAACCCTATACAATGAACAACACTAAAATGAATGCATGGAGATGTTAATCAGCCTACAAATGACAAGGAGGACGCTGATAATCATGGCCATTAACATGTCACAGTATATGAAGACATTAAGAAAATAAACGTTTAATTAATGACATATTTAAAGAAAACACAAACTTTTAATGACATTAGTCATCATCAGGACTCTGGCTTTTGCTGTGATTATCAAAGGGTCACTTAGTGGAGTAACCTCTGAACATTCAGTGCAAAAGGCTTCAGATGGTGTGAAGCTCAGAGGAAAATTACAAGTGTTGACCACATCTGAGGGAATCTCTACAGGCAGTTTTTTCTTTTCATAAATGTATCTGACCAATCGAGACAGATTCTGGCCTTCAGGTGGATACCGGACTCCTTCCTCTTCTTCAAAACCTTCCACATCAGTGGGAAAATGTTGTGTGATGCCGTCCTCCTCCACATTTCTGGTTTTCCGAAAGAGTTCCCGGTCTACCTCAAAGTAAAAATATTTGTGAAGGCATGACTGCCTTGGTTTGGCACAGGGACAATGCCAAGAAATGGTTTTGGCATCATATGTAACCATGACCAAGCCTGCTGTAATAGGAAATGTTGGGCTCAAACACAGGAATGTACTTTTGTCCACAAGCATTCACGGGGCAGGAGAGATGGGCTTCTGCATCAATTGCCTCTCTCTGCCATGCCAAACATCTGTCCTTCTTGTCCTCACCAAACCAACAATCGTTGACCATGGTCTGTAAAACTTGCTCTGTCAGTAAGGGAATATCTCTTTCAGCTGGTGGGCAGTATGCAAGTGACTGAAGGTGATGGCACTCATATGAATGGATGTTTGTTCTCTCTGCAAATTCTGTGTTAATTCTGCAGATGTCAAGTTCACATGTTGTTCTTTGTTCTGAGCCCCATGTCTTTTTGCTGAAAATGATAGTTATTTGTTGTACTGTGATGTAAAGACCTCATCTTATTAATATTTGCTGATTGCCACCGTTCTTGAGGGTTGTGTATGTAGTTTTGAGGCCTAGATTCTTTTCAGCCACTTATATCCATTTCCTGGATACGAGGTTTTTTTCACCGGGAAAAAGTTATAAGACTGCGTATTGATGTCTTTTCATTTCCTAATGATTATTTGAAAGAGCGTTATCGGTTTTCAAAAGAATCGTTAATTTATTTAACACATCTCTTGAAACCGCATATTGCAAATGTCACAAACCGCGGGTCTGCACTTAGCACAGAAAACATTATGTGCATAGCACTTAGGTTTTTTGTGTCAGGGCATTTTTTGTACAATGTGGGCAATGCAGAGCATGTGGGAAAGGCAACTGTGTGTAGAGCCATTCGCACAGTATGTCTGCCACTTAAACACTTCTTACACGTTTGTACAGTTCCCTGGCCATAAACCTCTGCGTGTTATTAAAGAGGAATTCCACAGAGTGGCAGGTTTGTCCTTTGTAGTAAAATCTATGACGCATATTTAATATGTAGTCATACTATATATATCTATACATGTATTCATCCTGCACACACACACACTTGATACTTCCATATATGACTTTCTATTTCAGGGTTTCCAAATGTAATTGGGTGCATTGATGGCACCCACATTCCTGTTAAAGCTCCTTCAATAAATGAGGGAGACTATGTTGATAGGAAATCTATTCGTAGTATCACTGTGCAGGTAACAACTTAATTTTGTGTCCTTAATTTTTTGCCTTGTTAAAATCATTAAACTCATTACTTTTTCCACTAACTATAGGTAATATGTGAGGCAACCCACATCATTACTAACGTTGAGGCAAAATGGCCAGGATCTGTGCATGATGCCAGAATTTTCCGCGAGTCATGATTATGCCAGACATTTCAGCAGGGTATGTTGTGCTTTATACAATGTTTTTTTTTTTTCTTTTTACTATATTTGTATTGTACACTTGAATCATTACAGGCAGTACAGTATCGAATCGCGATTTTGGTGTAGCTTGTCAGTGCTTTACGGCTCTGTGTATTACTTGCCGCTCCACGCGCTTGAACGCACGTGATGGAGCTTTACTACTAATCAAAGTACCGGCTTCATTGACTAAACGCGCCTCACGACATCGTGCGATTATCGTTACAGCCCTAGAGGATACCCTTGTCTGCCCTATTTAATGACACCCTACCCTGAACCTGATCCTGGACCACAGACACGCTTTAACCTGGCTCACAGCCGAACACGGGCCAAGGTGGAGATGACCATAGGGGTCCTCAAGTCTGGGTTTCAGTGTCTGCGTGGGCTCCGGGTCAGTCCAGAGAGGGCATGCGACATCATAGTGGCTTGTGTTGTGCTTCACAACATTGCCACTATAAGAGGAGAGAGCC
>VONZ01002820.1:0-36110 GCA_012976165.1 Labeo catla | reverse complement strand
GTCCCAAATTGTAGTATGCAGGGGTTGTACCTGTATTCTAAAGATCCCGATGTACCTGTGAACGAGGCCAATCCTGAAACGAGAGAAAACTATTGATTAAACCAAAAGTACAGTGGAGACAGGACTACGACTGACTAAAGGACATAAACGAGACCACAGAACAACAACTGACATTATTAATCACTTTTTAGTGCGCCTCAGGAGTTTTGTACTTGTACAAAAAGAAATTACACAAGAAGTTTTATGGCGTGAATAGACTCTAAGGCACAACCCTGCAGAGAACAAAGGCAATTCTTCAAGCAAAACACTCAAAAAAGCTTAAAGAAAAACTGAGGCATTGTACTGCAAACACAAAAGCTTAACTGTGAATGATGAAATGATTGATAATGTTTTGCAAAGACTAGAGAAACAGGCTTATATTGTCTTTTTTTTTTTTTTTTTTTGCCTTTTAGAGTAAATGATTATGCTGTGTTTGTACAATAGTTTTTATGATACCCATGACAGATGAGTTCGGCTTAGATATATAGTCTAAAGAATGATATTAAACCAATAAATATGCAAGAATTTTTTAATCATTTTTCTTAGCTGCAGTGTTGGCGTAGTTACTGCATTTAGCCTCTAGGGGCAGTATAGTTTACTCTTTATAATAAGCCTGAAGAGGAGAAAGTATATTAAAAAATGTCTACGCAAACAGGTATTTGTTTTTCAATTACCATGTTCAGGTGATGGCTAAGGATTCTTTTTTTTTTTTTAACACTACTATCTAGGCATTTCTTTTTACAAGGAGCTCTAAGCAGCTGTGAAATCTATAGGCAGTACTATGGAAAGTGTTTATGTGGATCTGAATGACTTTGAAAGACACAGAAAGAGATGGAACCAATGGAAAGGAATTAGGGTCTCATTTGGGAGACCTGCTACCCATTCGCTACCCAGGAAGTATGTGTAAAATGCCATTTTTCTCTTTGATGAGGGGCTGAGAAGAATTTTAACTCATATGCAACTATTACAGAAGGTCCAAATGCTCACTGATGCTTCAGAAGAAAACACAATGCATTAAGAGCCGGGGGGTGAAAACTTTTGAAGATCATGGTAAATTTAACTTATTTTGTCTTCTGGGAAACATGTAATTATCTTCTATAGCTTCTGAAGAGCAGCACTAAATAAAAAAAAAAAAAAAAAATGATATTTAGGCAAAATAAGAAAAATGTAGTCGGCGTTGCTGCACTACGAGTGTCCTAAGTTCGAATCCAGACTCGAGGATCTTTCCCGATCCTGCCCCCTGTCTCTCCCACTTCGCTTCCTGTCAGTTCTGACCTGTCCTATCCTAATAAAGGCAAAATGCCAAAAAATAAAGCTAAAAAAAAAAAGAAAAAAAAGGAAAGAAAGGAAAAAAAAAAAAAATGTACACAACTTCATTCTGTTTTAAAAGTTTTCACCCCCAACTCTTAATACATTGTTTTTCATTCTGGAGCATCAGTGAGTGATTGAACCTTCTGTAACAGTTGCATATAAGTCACTCAAATGTTTGTTGAGTGAAAAGATGGATCTCAAAATCATACAGTCATTTTTGGAAAGAGTTTAAATACACAAAAATGCTAAAAAAAACAAAAAAACACAATACATTTTGTGAGACCTGAAATCTTTTTCTGAAGAACAGTGGGCAGTTTAACTATTCAGGACAAGCATTTTGACTTCAGCTTACTTTAGCGCTATTGGGTTACTGCGGTGGTGACAAACCTCAGTACTCAAGGGGCACTTTCAATTATCTGTGCCATAACCTAAATATATTATGCTTCAGGAAGCTAGTTAGAAATGTAATAATTTAACTAGTCTTAACTTTCTCAGAAATTTTCTCCTCAAAGTTCTTATCAAACAAGTGACTGCACAATAAATGCATCAGCAGACAACATGCACATCATACATATAAGTTCATTAAGTTATTGCATAAGAATTTCAAAATTGTGTTTGTGTTTTATTATTTTGGCACTTTAGTCATTTAGTATTCATTTTCTACAAAAATGTATAACCCATAGGTTAGATAAATCCAACTAAATAAAACATTTAGACAAAGATGAATAATTCTCAACACTGTCATATAATTACACACGTGGGTATAAAAAAATATATATATATAAAAATATCATTAATAAATAAATAAATAGAATAGATGATTCAGAAGTAATTTCAAGGAGCTGGTCTGATCAATAACTTAGTGACACAAGGGAGGTAGGGGACACACTTCATATTAAGCTGGGGTTGGGCAGGGGCCATGCCAGGCATTGTGGGACATTCTTTTACTTACTGACTGCCTCCTCCTCATCACTTGATGAAGAGCCAATAGAAAAGAGATTTTTAGATTTGGGAAGCATAGGTGAGATGCTGAAGGAGAAGGAGATTCGTCGCTTGGGTCTTGGCCGTCCAATCGCTGGTGGGTTCCATGATCACATGGGCAAAAAAGATCAAAGCAGGCATTATAAAAAAATTGGCTGCTAATACACTGGCAGTAAATGTCCACTCCCTTAAAGTGACACCACAGTGAAAGGGAACCACGGGAGCTCCACATCTGATGAGTTGAAGAATACCAACAATCCCAGTCGAGGATATTTTTGTAGTATAAAGACCCCATGACACGAAACTGGGTGTTAGATATGACTGACAGGAAGTAAGTGGTCAGTGTGTGGTTATATATGACTGAATACTTTTCCACTCCTTATTTTACCACAAGGGCATGGAAGAGACCAGGAGAGAAAACTCTGAACTCTGCAACATCTTATCTTAAAACACTTTTGGAAATATTTTTAGTTTACGAAATTATTTAAAATGTAAGTGCTACAGAGCTCAGAGTGGCACAACAACACACAGGAGAGAAAACTAAAAGCGTTGTTTAAACTCACCATCCAGGTCTTTGTGACTGATGGCCAACATGGAGACAGACTTGGTGAGAAAGGGTTGTGAAGGTGGGACACATCTTCGTCCAGACTGGATGGACTTCTGAAAGCAGCAAACATAAAACATTCAATCGCGGTAATTAAATGCAATGAAATTAAAACTACTAAATTAATTGGAAAATCTGCAGATGCTGCTCTTATATCTGACTGAGACACACTGCAGTGTTTTTTAGCCTTCTTTCCATAGTAGAAAGGAAGACTGTCAGTTCATAATTTCATTTTCTTTTCAACAGTCACTATCACATGACTTGCAAACATCGTGAACATAGTGTCAATGACATTATATGGTCATTTATGGTGTTTTTGTGCTCTTTGGATCTTGACAGTCAATATAAGCTGTTGTTGCATGTAAAAGCGATGCAAAAATATTACAAATTTAACGATATGGGTAAACGATATGATTACACAGTGTTGTTTTAAGACAGTGTTTAACAAAATAATACTTTTTTTTATAACCAGAAAAATAACCACAATAAACACATATTAAAAAAAAAAAAAAAAACTATGATGAAATTTAAATGGTTTAAATAACATACTTAAAAAAAACAAACTAAATGATATATTAAAGGGATAGTTCACCCAAAAATTTAAATTCTGTCATTTGTTACTCACCTTCATATAAATCCAAACCCGTAAGACCTTTGCTCATCTTCAGAACACAAATTAAAATACTTTTGAAGAAATCCGAAAGCTTTCTGACCCTGCTTAGACAGCAACGCAATTGACACTTTCAAGGCCCAAAAAGAAAGTAAGGACATCATTAAAATAATCCATGTGACATCAGTGCTTCAATGTGAATGTGCATTGAAAAAGAAAAAGCTGAATAAAGTCGTTATTTTTATTTTCTTTGCTCACAAAACGTATTCTCGCAGCTTCATAATATTACGGTTGAAACACTGATGTCACATGGACTATTTTAACAATCTCCTTACTGCCTTTCTAGACCTTGAACGTGTCAGTTGTGTTGCTGTCTATGTCAGAAACCTCTCTGAAATTAATATCTTAATTTGTGTTATGACGATAAACAACGATCTTACAGGTTTGACAGAAGATTAATTTTTGGGTGAACTATCCCTTTAATATCAATGATATATAACATTAAAATGTATATATAATGTAATCTATATGTATAAAAATCTACAAATTTGGTTTAAAAAAAAAAACTAAAATATATATGTTTTGGAACATGATTAGCCTGCTGTACTGCTAAGTGATTAGCCTTTTAGCTTAGCATACCGTCAATCAATTAGCATGCTATCTTAGCTCCCATTGCTAAAAAAACCCCGAAAAACTCAAAATGCTTTATTTTAGTTGCTAAAAAAAAAAAAACATGCATATACACGTACATATATATATATATATAAACATTTAAATACAGGATAAATGGATCAAAGTTCTAATGTAACAAAATCTAAGCTAAAGCGAACTATATTCACTACCAATCAAAAGTTTTAGAACAGTAAGATTTGTTTTTTAAGCAAGTCTTTTCTGCACACCAGACCTGCATGTATTTGATCCAAAGTACTGCAAAAACAGTACAATTTTGAAATATTTTTACTATTTAAAATAACTGTTTTCTATTTGAATATATTTTAAAATGTCATTTATTCCTGTGATTTCAAAGCTGATTTTTTTTTAGTATCATTGAGCTCCAGGATCCTTCAGAAATCATTCTAAAATTCTGATTTGCTGATCAAAAGCATTTATTATTATTATATTGAAAACAGCTGAATAGAAGTTTTTCAGGTTTCTTCGGTGAATAGAAAGTTTAGAAAAACAGCATTCATCTAAAATAGACATTTTTGTAACATTATAAATATCTTTATCATCACTTTTGATCAATTTAAAACTGTTAATTTAGTTGACAAATAATTTGTCATAAATAAACACTTTTTGCACCAATGAAAATAAGACGATAACAAAAAAACTCATTTTAAATGACAAAAACTATGACGAAAATTTAGTAACATTATCGTCAACGAATAAAATGTTAGGGAGGGGCGATCTGGGAAGAGATTCATTCAGAACAAACACTTGATGCATACACGTCATGATATTTAGTCTAAAACTTTAGTCTAAAAAAAAATCAGATGACTAAAATGTGACTAAAACTAAATGGTATTTTAGTCAAAAGACTAAGACTAAATCAAAATTTGCTGTCAAAACTCATGATATAAAACATCCTTGCTAAATAAAAGTCTTTTATTTAAAAAAAAAAGTCAATTATACTGACTCCAAACTTTTAAATCCTGATCTTCTGATCTTTTTATTCATCAAAGAATCTTGAAAAACATGTACTGAACTGTTATATTAACGATAATTTCTTGAACAGCAAATTGGCATATTAGAAAGATTTCTGAAGGATCGTGACTGAAGTATTGATGCTGAAAATGTAGCTTTGACCACAGGAATAAATTACATTTTAAAATACACTCAAATAGAAAACAGGTATTTTAAATAGTAAAAATATTTCAGATTTTTACTGAAATTTTTGCTGTACTTTGGCTTAAATAAATGCAGGCTTGGTGAGCAGAAGAGACTTCTTTAAAAACATTAAAAATCGTACTGTTCAAAAACTTTTGACTTTTGATTTTGTTACCTTAGTTTAGATTTCAGCTGCTGGATTTTCTATCAGATTTTAGTGCTGGATCTATCCATTTATAAATAGTACTTCACCTGGCTGTCCAAACTACTGCAGTCACCCAGGTCTGATTCCTGTTCTTCTTCTGTCAGGGACACAAGCGAGCCTCTCTCTTCTCTGTCAAGCTTCGACGGACAGTTTGGTTCCTGGCTGGCTTCCCCCATGCACTGGTTAAGACTTTTCCTTCCTTCCTTCTCTGCCGCAAGTCCTTCTAGGCTGTAACTGTGAAAATAATCACATTTGATTATGCTTAGTTTACTGCGGTTCAGAGTTTCCAAAAAAAAGTTCAAATGGTGACCACACACCGAATCACGAAAGATCTTTTACCTTCCTGTGGGTGACATTCAAGCACATGCAAGATAAAGCTAGACGTGAATTCATTCAGATTCACATGCACAAAGAAAGAAATGACAACGAAGAACGAGTCTACTAGCAAATGACGACAATACGGACTTGACCCCAGCCTGTGAAAGTTGCTGATGACGAAAGCACCGACTCAAGCTATACAACCAACCCTTGACATTTCCTCAAGCTCGGCCACAAGAAAGGTTATCCATTTTCCACATTTGGTGTAAACCAAAACAAAACATCGAAAACAATGGCTTAGATGCTTTAAAAGTCTGAATGTCACTGAATTAAGTGTCAAACCAAATTGCATACATTTAAAAAAATAAAAAATAAGCCAATCAACCCAATAAAGGTTATTTGTTGGATTTTAAATGATAAAATCAACAGATATACAGGCTAAATGAAGACTACTTATATTAAATTAACCCAGGAAGTATCCTAAAGTGCAGCGTAAGTATTTAAATACGTTTTGGGATGAGTGAATGTACAAACTACATGCTAAAAAATATATATTATATTTACTGACGCCCGTTGAGAGCAGCTCAATACAAGTGTGATGTGAAAATTCTTTCTAACAGGAAACACTTGACTGAGAATGTGGTAAGATGAAAAAAAAACAATAACTAAAACATCTCACCTCTCATCAGGCTCTGAGATCCAGATCAGTATGTTGGTCATAGTTTTCACATTAGTTAAAATCTGCTATGATACTGTAGGTTAATCTGCATCTCCAGCTAAACAAATTCATTTAAGTGTCCGGTTTGTCTCCTGTCTCAGACAATGAAATAAACGGAAATGACTGCAAGAGTGTATGTGGTCTCTGATGTTTGTCCGGAGAGGCGAGAAGACTAAACCGTAGAAAGGAAGTAAACTAACACACAGACACACAACGCACTATGAACAGTATATACACCACTGTCTTTACAACACACCGTTCATGCTGCCATAGTGCAACTCATGCCGTATCATACCACAACAAGAAGTTTTAAGATTTTAGACACTTCCTCTTTGTCTTCCTTTACCTTCTTTCGTTTATTTCGTCTTTTTCTGAGCGCAGGGCGGCCGAAGGACACCAGCTCATGCTTCATCAAGTGCGAAAGATTCAGGATGGATGGATGGATGGAAAGATGAAAGAAGGGATGTGTAGAAAGACAAAAGAGGAATTTGTTAGTACAAGGTGTAAAAGAGGCCCTTGAGTGTTTAACCATTATGTATTTTTCTTGTACGCATAAGCACACAAGGTTATTTTATGGTTATCTAAAGTTAAAAAAAAAAAAATATATATATATATATATATATATATGTGTAAAATAAGTAAGTAAATAAATATATAAAACTAATTCAAAATGCAAATAATACTCTAATAGTGTCTTAAAGAAAAGTTTTGATGGGATATGTTAGTGACATTTTTTTTTTTCACATCATATGCTCATTTTTGCATGCGCCATTTAGAAAGGATTTGGTGGGGCCCATGGGTGGAAAGAGTGAAAATGGATGGTGGTACCTTCTCCTATGACCCGCAGACCTGCGCTCCACTTCGCCTCGTGTTGGACTGGAAAAAGTGATGGGTGAAAATGAAGAGGATGAGATGAATGAACAGAAATAATGAACCAAAATTAATATGAGCTGATGAGAAGATTGACAGTTCTAAGAATATTTACTAGGATGACGAATAAAACAAAGAGAAAACATTTTTGTCGATGCCAATAACTTATAATGATTCTAAATATTTATTAATTAGAATTATTTATTTTTTAATAACCTAATTTAATGTAAATTAATAGAATCATTTATATAATTATTAATACCTTCTCAAATATTTATTTTTGTTATAATTTGTTATAATATATAATTTGTTCCTTCATAAAAATTGGCAAGGACATATGTGGACCACAAAACCAGTCATAAGGGTCTTTTTTTTTTTTTAAACTGAGATTTATACATAAACTAAAAGCTGAACAAATAAGCTTCCAATTGATGTATGGTTTGTTAGGATAGGAGAATACTTGAAAAGTATATATTTACTGTAGGAAATCTTACAAAATCTCTTTTCTGAACATGATCTTTACTTAACATCCTGATGATTTTTGGCATAAAAGAAAAATCTATAATTTTAGCTCATACAATGTATTTTTGGCTATTGCTACAAATATACCACTGCTAGTTACGGTTTTGTGTTCCAGGGTCACATATATAGTCTACATAAAACAAAACAAACAAAAAAAAACAACCATGAAGCTAAAAAATGACGTTCCTCTTTTCTGTCTTAGAGTACTCAAGGTCATCTGAGTGTTTATTATCAGCAGGAATACAGTCCTGTGAGACCCAAATAGATCTCTTTCTCACAGAACAGCTGCTTTGCTTACGAAGCCCACAGAGGAAAGGGCCCTCACACTGCTGGGATTTCCCTTCACAAACACAGTCACATACAAACTTGTAAATGATTCAGAGCTGTACACAAAGCTGAAGTAATGCCAAGATGATGGGACAGAAACCAAAGCTGAGTGATTGCAAGCATTAAACACACTATGCATGTATCTGATTGCATTATGAAGACACACACCGTAAATGATTGAAGGACAGGTGGGTGGTATATTGATAATGTTTTGATCTTATCAGATGATTTACAGGAAATGAAAGCGCCGAGTGTCTGGCACATTTATAAGATAAAAAAGTGTTGAGACGTGTAGGCTAAGTTTGGACTTGATTTGATTTTAAGTTTATTGCCACAACAGCTTTCCGAGTTTAGAAACCCATACTTGAAATGTATCTGTGAAATGTATACTTTTACCAAATATGTTTTTGTTTTTTTATACTGCATGTAGCATTTCTCTTATTTACAACATATATTGTGATGTTTCATTTCTCATATTAAACTGATTAGCCTGTTATCTCGGAACACTGTTAAACGATTACCCTTACTAAAATGAACAATGATTTTACTACAAATAAAACAAACAAAAAAACAAAAACATGGTAACCACAAATTATGGTATTTCTACACTAACCATAGTTAAACCATGGTATTTGTAGTAATTCTGCAATTATACAAATGGCAATCAATACACCAAAAAAAAACAAACAAAAAAAAACACTTTTTTTTTTTTTACTTTGTTACTACACTTTTACTATAGTAAAACCAAGGTTAATTTTCATAAAAGTAGTCTGGTAGCTTAGCATACCGCTAATCAATTAGCATGCTATTTTAGCCATTGCTAGAAAAGAAAAATGTAAAATGCTATATTGTAATTGTCTAAAAAAAGATTTGGGGATGTTTTTGAACAAGGTTAGCCTGGTAGCTTAACATACCGCTAATCAGTTAGCATGTTATCTTAGCTCCCATGGCTAAAAAAGAAAAACTTAAAATGCTATAATTTAGATATCTAAAAAAAGATATGGGGATGTTTTTTGAACATGACTAGCCTGCTGTATCGTTAACTGGTTAGCCTGGTAGCTTAGCATACTGCTAATCAATTAGCATGCTATTTTAGCTACGATTGCTAGAAAAGAAAAACTTGATATGCTACATTTTAGATATCTAGAAAAAGATTGGGATATGTTTTTGAACATGATTAGCCTGCTGTATTGCTAACCAGTTAGCTTGGTAGCTTAGTATACCGCTAATCAATTAATGTGCTATCTTAGCTCCCATTGCTAGAAAATAAAAACTTTAAATGTTATATTTTAGTTGTCTAAAAAGATATGGGGATATGTTTTTAAACATGATTAGCCTGCTGTATCACTAACCGGTTAGCCTGTTAGCTTAGCATACCACTAATAAATTAGCATGCTATCTTAGCTACCAATGCTAGAAAAGAAAAACTTAAGATGCTACATTTTAGTCATCTAGAAAAAGATACTGGGATATGGTTTTGAACATCATTAGCCTGCTGTATTGCTAACCAGTTAGCCTGGTAGCTTAGCATACCGCTAATAATTAACATGCTATCGTGCTAGCTCCCATTGCTAGAAAATAAAAACTTTAAATGTTATATTATAGTTATCAAGAAAAAGATATTGGGATACATTTTTGAACATGATTAGCCTGCTGTATCGCTAACTGATTAGCTTGGTAGCTTAGCATGCCACTAATCAATTAGCATGCTATCTTAGCTTTCATTGCTAGAAAAAAAGAAAAAAACTTAAATTGCTATACTTTAGTTACCTTAAAAAAAAAAAAAAAGAACCAGCTAAAACCAGCTTGACCAGGCTGGGAGACCAGCTTGGCCGGCTTAGCCAGGCTGGGAGAACAGTTAAAGCCACCTACTTCTAGCTTAAACCAGCTAAGACCAGCCAACCAGTTTAGACTGTTTTTTTTCAACAGGGCCAGGAAAGCTGGTGTTCAGCTGGTTTTAGCTGCTCAACTGTTCTTTCAACCTAAAGAACTGGTTAAAACCCTTCTATGACCAGCCTGCAAACCAGCTATATGCTTGAAGACCAGATAACCAGGCTTAGTTTAGTTGTTTTTGCATAATTTGGATTTAACCCCTAAAAGCTTCATGTTTAGTTGTAGAAATTACCTGCGTTGACTAATCTCCGTCTCCCCTGCAGAATTTTTGCCAGGGCCCCAGCTGTGTCTGCGGAAAGGCGACAGGGATCGTATAGTGGTACGTAAAATGGCCGACCGCTCCGGGACGTCTGTCAAGCGATCCTTTTTCTCTTCCTCCTCTGTTTCTCCTGAAACAGGTGATGCTCCAGGAGACGTGGGCTTTTCCGGACAGGGGTCTGACGTAGGAGCTTCTGTGCTGGCCTGAGAGATGGCGCTAGGGGTCCCGAGGCTGGAGGTGTCATCTGTGGAGGATGAGTAGGTCATGGACACACCACTGGTGACTGTAACGCTGTCCTCAGCCTTTAATGGAGAAAGAGGAGAACAATTGGATGGAGTTTGCAAAAACAATCACATTTGATGTTTGGTGGCTGCTAGGGGGACTGATATTTTGAACCAATGAAATTTCACTGCGTGTTAGACTTCCCAACCAGGACATGCACATGTGAATTCTGCAAGTGACCGCTGATGACGTACCACCTTTACATCTGTAGTTTACATACAAGCAGACTTTTTTTTTTTCTCCTAACCCCATGAAGTCTCAGAGTTCTTTCCATCCTTGTAAAGCTTACATAACATAGAAACACACAGCTCTGACACTCATTTCCATTCACAGCGGCTCATTAGTTTCCTCACATGCTGAGACCACAGCCAAGCGAGGGGTGTGGTGAGCTAGCAGCTACGTTACACTAACCGTTATAGATGACTTTATGAGCTACGGAGGAGGAAAAAAACAAAAAAACAAAAAACCACTTCCAGAACACAAGTCAAGCTTAGGTGAAGTGACTCTACCTACTTTCAGGGCTTGGAGAAACTAAACATGCTACATGAAATTCCACGTACAATTCCAGGAGAAAAAGTAGGCTAGTTTTGAGGTCATCTTAATGTTAGCGTACTACAAACTGTTAGTTACTGGAAAAAAATAAACAAAAACATTGATGATATTTTTGTTCAAAAAGGTATTTACAATTTTTTTTTTTTATTATGCAAAATAATTAGCTTTGTATACTTCTAGCTGCTTAGCCTACTCTCTCAGCATGCCACAAGCCGATTAGCCAGCTCTCTCAGAATACAGCTAGCCAATTAGCCTGCTCTGTCAGCATACTGCTAGCTGATTAGCCTGATCACTCAATATATTGTTAGCTGCTTAGCTATTCAATATATTGTTAGCTTTCTCAGAATACTGCTGGTTGCTTAGCCTTCTCTCTCAGCACACAACTAGCCAACCCTGCTGAAAAAAAACAAGCAAAACAAAACAAACAAAAAAGAGCCTAAGCTGGTCGGCTAGTTTTAGCTGGTCATCCAGCCTGGTCTTAGCTGGCCAGCAGGCTGGTTTTAGAGGGGTTTTGGCCACTTCCTTAACTGGTCAAGCTAGTCTTAGCTGGTTAGGCTGAGCGACCAGCTGGAACAGCTAGCTAAAACCAGCTTGACCAGCCCAGCCAGGCTGTAGTTTAAACCAGCTAAGACCAGCCAACCACCTTAGGCTCGTTTTAGCGTTTTTTTTTGTTTTTTTCAGCAGGCTCTCAGCATACTGCTAGCTGGTTAGCCTACTCTCTTAAAATGCTGTTAGCTGATTAGCCTGGTCTCTCATTATATCGTTAGCTGCTTAGCCTGCTCTCTCAGCATACCATTAGCCGATTAGCTTGTTCTCTCAGAATACAGCTAGCCAGTTAGCCTGCTCTGACAACATACTCCTAGCTGATTAGCCTGCTTTCTCAGAATACTGCTAACTGCTTCGCCTACTCTCTCAGCACACAACTAGCCAATTAGTCTCCCTGCTGTAAAAAAATAGATAAAACCAGCCTTAACTGGTTGGCTGGTTTTACCTGGTCATCCAGCTGGAAAAAAACAGCTAAAACCAGCTTGACCAGCTTAGCCAAGCTGCAGTTTAAACCTGCTAAGACCAGCCAACCAGCTTACGATGGTTTTATTGTTTTTTTTTCCTGCAAGTTCTCAGCACACTGCTAGCTGGTTAGCCTACTCTCTTAACATGCTGTTAGCTTATTAGCCTGGACTCTTAATACTTAATACATCATTAGCTGATTAGCCTGCTTTATCAGAATACCATTAGCTGCTTAGCCTGCTTTCTCCCTGTACCATTAACCAATTAGCCTGCTCTCTCAGAAAACAACAAAATAATTAACATATACTGCTAGCTGCTTAGCCTGCTCTCTCAGCATACCACTAGCCAATTAGCTTGTTCTCTCAGAATACAGCTAGCCAATTAGCCTGCTCTGTCAGCATACTGCTACCTGATTAGCCTACTCTCTTAGCATGCTGTGAGCTGATTAGCCTACTCTCTTAATATATCGTTAGCTGCTTAGCCTGCTTTCTCAGAATACTGCTAACTGCTTAGCCTACTCTCTCAGCACACAACTAGCCAATTAGTCTCCCTGCTGAAAAAACTGCTAAAACCAGCCTAAACTGGTTGGCTGGTTTTACCTGGTCATCCAGCCTAGTCTTAGCTGGTCAAGCTGGTCAGGCTGGGAGACCAGCTGGAACAACCAGTTAAAACCAGCTACTTCCAGCTTAAACCAGTTAAGACCAGCAAGCCAGCTTTGGCTAGTTATAGCTGTTTTTTTCAGCAGGCTTTCAGCATATTGTTAGCTGAGTAGCCTGGTCTCTCAATATATTGTTGTCTGATTAGCATTAACTTTTTACCACAGATGCTCGTTTTGCACTAGCTCTGTGACTATACACATTATGTAATAACATTCAAAAGGTCACGTGTGGTTAGTTCTTCGTCAATGTACTCTAGTCCAGGAAAGTAGAGTAGATCTCATTTTCTCCTTCAACTTCAAAATCGTCCGACATCCTTTTGTTTTTGTACTGGCTGTTTGACTTTTTTGCACGTTCGTTTTGTAAACACTGGGTCGGTACTTCCGCCTACGTCATGCATGACCTTTCCAACTTGATTACATAATGCATGAAGTCCAGCTAGTGCAAGATGAGCATTTGTGGTTGAAAAGTATACAGTTCTTTCTCGGCTGGGATCGTGTAGAGCCCTTTGAAGCTGCACTGAAACAGCAATGTGGACCTTCAACCCGTTGATCCCCATTGAAGTCCAAATGGAGAAAAATCCTGGAATGTTTTCCTCAAAAACCTTAATTTCTTTTCGACTGAAGAAAGGAAGGCATGAACATCTTGGATGACATGGGGGTGAGTAAATTATCAGGAATTTTGTTATTCTGCATTTCAAAATAGGATTGTAATGAAATATGGAGGGATCTACGTACCTATCATCAAGGAAACAAAACATTACAGTTCACAAAAAACACTGTCATCCTTTGCGACTTGCTACATGTCAAAGTCTGTAAACCTATTTAAATTAAAGCAAGGAGTTTAAGAGGTGGAGGAATCCACTGGGAAACTCTTCAAGGAGAAATTAGAATGAAGCATGTCTGAGGATGAAGTCATAATTACAGCCTTGGCCCACTGATCTGCTCACGTCACATGACATGACGTCAGTGGAGCAACATGTTGTGTGTAGAGGAGCACTGCTGAAAATGAGCCATATTACATAACCGCTTTATCTGGCCGAAGCACAAGCGAGGGTAAAAAAACACATAGAAACAAAACAAATAGCAACTCTGCTTTGAAAACAAACACAGAATTGGATGATATGGGAAATGCAATACAATCCACACCCACCTTATTATTAAAAACGCTGTCCTCGCCCAAATCCTGGCTAAAGAGAGAGTCACCATCGCTGGCGGACCCTCGCATGGTGCTCGCTGACTCTGTGTGACGTACGGTCTCGGGTGAGGGAGTCGATGGGGGGAATTCTGGAAAAAACAATCCGAAAAATATGAGAATGCCAAAGGGCAACAGAGAAATAACAGATAGAAAACACACCAGACTTGAAACTCGCAAACTGAAACAGAGTCTAAAAGTGACTCATTTCAGCCCATTGTATTGCATTTCTGCTCGCAATCATCGCAGACAGGATGTTGATGTCTACTTAAATAGATGATCTTATTTGACTAGTGGAGACTTTTGTATTGACAGGAAGACATTCATTTAGTCTCTGGAGGATGTGTATGCTGTTTCCCATGCGACACAATGTGGGCACTATTTAGATTGGACACACACAGACACACAGTCTGAGCAAAGAGGGCATCCTTTCTTTGTAGATTGCTGGAAGATGTATAAAAGAGGTTGTGTGTTTTGTTCTGGACGCAGCTTTTAGCCATAAACTAGTCCTACGTGACGCAAAGTTGTGTTGTTGACGTCAAACGCCGTACTATGGTATTTCGGTGTAAATTCATGCATCACTCGGAAGTAGACAAATTACTTAAATGTAGGGCCCTATGAAATTCATTTCGTTTTTCCCAAATTCTGTTTTATTTTTTTTTCCAAATTCCATTTTTTTGCCGTTTACATTTTTCCTGGATTCCATTTTTCCCCCAGTTTGAATATTTCTAGACTCTATTTTAATGGTTAAATAATAATAATAATAATAAAAAAAAAAAAATCAAAAAGCATGTCTAATTAATTGAAATCATGAAACTTATTAAAAGTTAATTAAATTATTAAAAGTTTAACGAAAACTACATTTTTAAGGCCCTATGAAATAAGTTTTTTTTTTTCTTCTCAAATTTCAAACAGTTTTATTTATTTATTTATTTATTTTTACCAAATTCTGTGTTTTCCATTAATTTTCTGGTTTTCATTTGAATACTTTTTTATGTTTAGCACCGCCTGCTGTACATATTTATTTATTTATTTATTTATTTATTTATTGTTGTGTTGTGTATTTACATTTTTCTGGTAAATAAATTCTGGTAAATATTTTTTTTTTTTGGTGAATATTCCTTTTAAAAATGTATGTTTTAATAATAATTTTATTAGTAGTAGTAGAACTACGATTATGTTAAGTAAAATATTTCTGTCACAGTTTGCTGTGAAAACCTTTTTGTTTTTTTTTTGCTTTTTGTATGATATGACGACAGTATTTCTCAAAAGAAACAGTAAAATGCTAATGAAGTGACTCTTAGAGGAATTCTAGAGACAGTAGAGGCTGAAAACACCCGAGCGTCACGCATGCTTCACTATGTGTGTAGTAAACGAAATTGCGCGTTTGCGCCATTCATTCACACAGAAACACACATGCATTTAAATGGTCTTTTTGTGGTTTAATCGTGTTTTGAATTAAATTTACTGACCTACTTTTGACTTCCAAAACGTATCAAATTCCGTGACATTCAGCGTCATACAGTAAATTCCATTTTTATGAATGGATTCTGCGTTTCTGTTCGCATTTTCCACATTGTGGAAATCATAGGGCCCTGTAGATGCCAACATAGACATCCTCAAAAACTACTGGCATTTGGGTGGCCACTTGATATTCAATGAAAAGTTTGTGTCTTTCATGTCTTAAAGAAATTATGTTTTTTGAGGAAAACATTTCAGGATTTCTCATCATATAATGGACTTCTATGGTGCCCCCGAGTTTAAACTTCCAAAATGCAGTTTAAATGCAGCTTCAAAGGTCTCTAAAAGATCCCAGCTGAGAAAGAAGGGTCTTATCTAGCAAAACGATTGGTTAATTTGTAAAAAAAAAAAAAAAAAAAAAATTAATAATTTATATACTTTTTAACCTCGAACGCTCGTCCTGTCTAGCTCTGCGTGAACTTGGTGTATTCCTGTTCATGACAGTTAAAACTCCCATCTTATTTTCTCATACTACATCACTGTTTAACATTGTTTTGCAAAGGGTGTTGGACCCTACTTGCACGTTCACTTAGTAAACACTGGGTCGGTACTTCTGCAGTGATGTAACATGATTTTGAAGTTGGAGGAGAAAGTAAGATGTGAAAGTTTTTCGACATACCCTTACTGTATTGACCCAGAATGCACAGAGTTCACACAGAGCTAGACAAGGCAAGCATTTTTTTTTTTAGAAAATAAACATTGTTTTGCTAGATAAGACCCTTCTTTCTCGGCTGGGATCATTTAGAGCCCTTTGAAACTGCGTTTAAACTGCAATTTGGAAGTTCAAACTCACAGGCACCTTTACAGTCCACTATATGGAGAAAAATCCTGAAATGTTTGCCTCAAAAAACAATTTCTTTATGCCTGAAGAAAGAAAGACATGAACATTTTGGATGACAAGGGGTGAGTAAATTATCTGTAAATTTTTGTTCTGGAAGTAAACTTTTCCTTTAAGTGTCATGTTGGTTACCTGAAATCACAGAAGTGGATTTCTTCTCCTGAATTCCAGCATCTCGACTGGCATCAACTGCATACAACGTCTCAGTCTCTCTGTGGATCTGCAAAGACGAAATCGGTCAAGTTTAGAGTGGCACACATACACAAATCAGACTTTTTTAAAGCTGATTTTGTTTTGATCTTAAAATATTTCTATCCAACATAAATGCTTGTTACATGTAATTTCAATATTTATTGTGTACAAATGATTTTTATTAAATGTAATGCCATTAAATGGGGCTAAAAATTGGCTCAGTACAAAAGAACAAAAAAATGGGGTGGGAGATCTCCAGAGCCTATAGCTGAAGAACCATCCATATGTTCTCAGCTTCTTTCGTCTGCTAAAGATCCTGCTAGAATCCATCAAGACATAATGATGCATCAGGTGAAAGATGGTTTCCTCTGCTACCTAAACTCAAGACAAGTATGTCAATGGTTTCGTCTTGGACGGCTAACGCTTTTTCCTTCGACCACAGAATTTACTTTCTTGATGAAGAAATGCACTCATGAACAGAAATATTAGCAGTGGTAAGAGCATCCACCTCCTGAGAGTAACATGTGGTTGGAAACCCTCAAGGCTGCGATTTGGGGCAGGAAGGGTTTTCTGGGGGCATGTGTGGGGCGTTCAGAACAGACCTAGAGAGGAATGTGACCCACATAAACATCACGGCCCACTAACGTTCAACACAGAGCAGCTGTGAACGGGGTGTAGAGGGTTAGCTTGAGGCTACTGTGAGGACAAAATGGTCACCATATACTACGAAAAAAAACAACAACATATATATACATTTTTAATTTAATTTTTATTATATATATATATATATATATATATATATAAAATTACATAAACAAATTTGGGATATTTATATATCCAATAAATAAATATAATTAAAACAAATAGAATTTTTTTCAAAGGTAGTACTTTGTGCAACATCAAAGAAAAGCTATAACACCAGCTGTAAAGTAGAAATCAAAAGATCAAAAGACCATGAAAAAAAGAACGTCCCTGTGGCGGAAACAGAAGCTTAGAAACCTTCCTGTGCAGCTCATCTGTATGAGCATCATCAGCTCCCTTCATGACTGATTACACCCACCCGCCGCCCATTGCGAGCATGTGACACACGCTCGACTCCCACGCTTAGTGTGTACCCGCTGTGTGCACGCAAGTGTGTCTGTGTGGCTGCTGGTCATAGGCCTCCTTTGTTTGGTCATTGGTGGACGGACACTGGTCTAGTGTGGCAAGCAAGTGGGGCGTGGGCTTTTTTCAATAGAGCCGTCAACAGCTGCGGCCTTTTAACTCTCAGAGAGAGATAGGGAGGGAGAGAACGAAAAAATAAATACTGAAAAAGGAACAAAATGAGGAGAGTAGCTGGTTGAATTAGTTTGATTAGGTTTGTTCATGATTCCCTGAGCTGTAGAGCTGGGAAAATAAACTCTCGTGTTGTGAATCAAGAAATGATTCGGCATCAATTCTGAGATTTTCTGAATGCATTGCGATTCTCTCTCAAATCGATTCTGAGCTTAGTTTTGAACAGCAGATGGCACTGCATGCTTTAGAAACAGCTGTACTCTGCTTGCTTCCAATTTCTTACACACCCTTGAACCTAAAATAATAATTTATAAAGTTTCGAAAGGTTGAAGCAAATTACAAGGGTGTTCACAGTGGGCTGTGTTTATATTAATCTTGCATCACATTAGCGCTGTTCTTCGTGAGCATTTGAGTGTGCGCTTAAAAACTAGAGTAGAGCACCATCTGCTGTTAAAAACTAAGCTCAGAATTGATTCCAGAAAGAATCGCGATGCATTCGAAATCGATTCATAAATCACGACGTATGGATTTATCGCCACAGCCCAACTGAGCACAACTAAATTTAAACAATAAAAATAATAAATCAAATAAAACAAAAAAGCACCAACAAAACAAACAAAAAGATTAAAAAACTAAATAAATAAAAAATAAACCCATAACTATTTGTAAACAAAACAAACAAAATAAAAATAAAACAAAAAAGCCGCGCTTCCCAAAACAAAACTAAATTTAAACAATAACAACAAACCAAATAAAACAAAAAAAGTTAATAAAAAAAAAGAAATTAAATAAAAAACAAAATCACATTTAAAAAATAAACAAAAACTAAACATATTAAAAATAAAAAATAAATTAACAACTAAATGAAAACAACACAAACAAAAATAAAAAGGAAAGAAAAAAAAGGCAGCCTACTCATAAAACCCCAAAAACTAAACAGACAACTACATTTAAACAATTAAAACAGCAAACCAAATAAAATAAAAAAAGCTCAAACAAAACAAAGACAAACAAATAGACGAAAAAAAGAAACTAAATAAAAACAAAATCACATTTAAAAAACAAACAAAAACAAAATAAAAAATAAATTGACAACTAAAAAAAAAACTAAACAGGCAACTAAATTTAAACATTAAAAACAACAAATGAAATAAACAAAATGCTGAAAAAAGAAAATAAATAAATAAATAAATAAAAAAAAAAATCACATTTAAAAAATGAACAAAATAAAAAAAAACGAATTGACAACTAAATGAAAACAAAACAAGCAATAAAACTAAAACAAAAAGCCCCGACTCCCAAAAAAACCCAAAAACTAAAAAAAAAAAAACAAACTACATTTATACAATAAAAACAACTGAATAACACCCCAAACAAACAAAACAAAAAAAGAAAAAAGAAAAAACAAATAAATAAAAAATAAATCAACAACGAAATCAAAACAAAACAACAAAAATTAAAATAAAAAAATTAAAAAAAAACAAAAAAGACAAACAAAAATTTAAACAAAAACAACAAACCAACCAAACAAAAAAAGCTCAGACAAAACAAAAAAGAAAACAAAAACTAAACAACTAAATGAAACAAAAATGCCCAAACAAAACAAAAAATAAAACTGAGCAGACAAAATAAAAACAAAAGGAAAGCACTAAATGAATAGGCTGAAATCGTCAGGTGTTTTTAGTTAATTTTTTTTTAGTTTTGCCACTTCAATTTAAAAGGATAGGAAAAGATGAGTGGATGGGATCAGTAAATGACACCAGCTGGATTTGAACTCTGGTTGCCTGCTTAAGCGCCACCATGTGACATGCCAGGCCACATTTCTGATTGTTTTAATAAACACACACCATCATGGCATCAAAAATAGCGATTTGGGTCTGTAACTTTTCAATGCTGTTCATGAGAACATGTCATTCCCAACCATAGTAGGTTCTGACAGGACCCAGACAGCATCAAGAGACTCACACCAGCTGGAACTTAGACATTGCAAGCATGTTTACTGATCCCAGAACAGACATCAACCTCAATCTGACAAAGAAATTCAAACAAAACCATACAAATACACAGAACGCACACTGTCCCCAATCCTTCAATCTCTATTATGAATGATAAACTTGTCTTCGAGTGGGAAAGCAAATGAAAAGTCCAAAGTACAAAGCACCGATTAAACCCTAGTTATCAACGCTGGAAGTATATTACCAAACAAATTCACACAGAACCCGAAGGCTAGCTGGGACACTGCTCAGATATTTTATGTTAGCTTCACGGCTTGGTCATAATGGTAATGGATGTAGCAGACCCACACAGAAACACTTCCAACCAGACACCGTTTCAACCAATTACTGAATGAGTCGTGAAAATCACTCCACAAATGTGCCATATTGAGCCAATGTGCAGTAATGGAAAGCTGTAATGCCTCACACTGACCGAATGCTCCACTGAGAGCACTTACATGTAAACATGCCATAGAGAGGAAACAAAGTCAGCCAGAGTCCTGTACTTTGATCATGACTGGTTTGATGAATTTTATGGATACACCATTTAAGCATAACTTACAAAGAACTAAACCATGCATGCATAAAGATTTGTCAGGTCAGCTAGGTTAACAGAACTACATACCCGATTGATCAACCAATATGAATCAACCAATATGGATCTGTTTATAATGATCAATGCTCATCTCAAAAACAAGATGGCTGAAATAATGCCAGTATAGCGGTATGCCAGACATGATTTATTCATTAAGCAAATGAGTGACAGAATCGCAGAATCCAGACATAAAAATGGAATTTACTGTATATCACGGAATGTCACAGAATTTGCCAAATTTTGGATGAATAAATGCAGCTTCAAACGGCTCTAAACGATCCCAGCTGAGGAAGAAGGGTCTCATCTAGCGAAACAATCTGTCATTTTTTTCGGAAAATAAAAATTTGTATACTTTAAGCACAAATGCTTGTGTAGCACAGGCTCTGGGATGCACGTTCACGACGCTACGTACTATTGAATCATGTCGAAAGGTCACTGCGGAACGTAGGAGGAACGCTGTTTTTAGCCTCTGGCGACTCAATATATGAATATGTGAAATCAAAAACAATGTTTCTAGAACTGCTCTGAGATTCACTTCATGAGATTTTCACAGTTTCTTTGAGAAAAACTATCGTTGAATCAAATACAAACAGAAAATTAAATGTCTTCACAGCAGCCCGTCAAAATAAAAGTTTGGTTTAACTTTTGTTTAAATTGTGACAGAAATACTGTATGTTACTTAATGTACTGTACTAAAATTATTACTAAAACATTATTTTAAAAGTATATTCACAAGAAAAATAGTTTACCAGAATTTAATTAGCAGAAAAATGTAAATACACAACAGAGTTTCTGAGGGGGGAAAAAAGTATTAAAAACAAACCAACAAACAAACAAACAAACAAACAACAACAACAAAAAACACACATATATATATATATATATATATATATATATATATATATATATATATATAATCAATTAATTATATATACTTGTTTTGATTATTAAAATGTAATGAAACCATTAAAATGGAATCCAAAAAAATTAATGGAATTTGGTGAAAATTATTTTGGAGGGGGAGAAAAGCATTTCATAGGGTCTTAATGTAATTAATAAAAACAAACAAACAGAATTCAGAAAAATCTGAAAAAAAAAAAAACAGAACAAAAGCAATTTGGAAAACAATAAAACAGATTTCATAAGACACTAGATTATTAGTTGATTGATCATGTGATTAATATATCAGCCGCCATAAAGGTACTAATATTTATCTTCTCGTGTGACAATTTCACTAGTAGTACCATTAATGTTTTCATTTTTAATAAGAAAAAAAACATAAAATGTTAAATGTAAACTTATTTAAACATTGATTGATTGATTTTTTTTAAAACTATTTAAGTAGACTTAAGTTATGTAGGTTTAAACATACCATTCAAAATAATTTTTTTTTTTTAATAATAATAAATTAATAATCAATGATGTGTGCCAGTAAATAGTGACAGTGAAGTAATTTATTATTTTACAAAGTAATTTTTATTTCAAATAAATGCTGTTCTTTAGAACTTCAATTTATTAAAGAATCCTGAAATAAATAAATATATATATATATATATATATATTTCACAATGACAATAAGACATTTCTTGAGCACCAAATGAGCACATCATTTAAAGTATATAATGAAACTGAACAGCAATTTTAATTTGTAATAACATTTCACAAAATTATTGTTTTTACAGAATTTATCAAATAAATGCAGCCTTAGTGAGCATAAGAGACATCATGAAATCTTACTGACCTCATCTTCTCGAACAGTAGTCTATTAAGTTATTCTGAAACCTAACTGTCAACCCACATTCAGAAAACAAGACCCAGTTCTGTTGTGACTCGCATGTGTGTGAAAACACAAAAATATAGCACATAGCATATTATTATAGCACATGTATTTATGTTTGGTGTGGCCTACTGAAAAAAGATAGACGTTTGTGTGTTATGCCAATTTAAGGCAGCCAAGGACTCCCCACTCTGCCTGCAACAAGTGTACTTTAGATAAAAGCTTATGTCAAAGACAACAACTTATCCGTCAACTCATTAAAAAGCTCTAAATGGACATTAATCCTGTCACAATGTGTCTCACATTTTATCTTTACACTTAAAGACACTTGTATAACACAACTCATACAGACAACACATGGATTCAACACAAACAATCATTCAGACTGTGTTTACATGCACTGGGATGCAGCCGGACACAATGGGGCTTTGAACAGGCGCTGGGACAAAGAGCCCATTGCAGTGGATGATTTATGACACAACAATGCAGACATAAGAAGTCATCGAGAAGCTCAAAGTGGCTTTATGATGTGCGTTCCGGCAAATGTGATTTTGGTTTTTATATGCGCGACTGGAAATTAAGTATGAGAATGAGAAGACATACAGAATTAATGAACACAGTGTTTGAAACCATGCTTGTGTTTGGTAAGGAAAGAATTATGACAAAAGGGTGTTGTGCGCAAGCACATGATGTAGGCTGTAAAAAATCGCCATGCATTTCCCCAGGCGTGTGGCTTAATTGTCTGTACGCCACTGGTGGCGAGTAAATGGGGCCATAATGGGATTCAATACACTGAACAACACAACACTCCATTGACTGGCAAATCCAACGCCTCAAAAGAGCGACACGGCGAAAAGAGGACAACAGAAAGATGCGCTTAGTAAAACGTGATCCTTATGCCCTCTACGTGACCTATACTGACACGCAACCCCTTTCGGACTGAACTGACTTCCTATGGGAACCCATGTCACAAGAACAGGAAACTACCCTAGAATAAAAATACAATTTTGTTTTTCAAACAATCTTCTTCCTATGGGAAATTACAGACAGCTAGAACAGGTCAGCAGTGACTGGACAAAATGTATATATTATTTAAATATTCTATTTTCTGCAAAAACTGAGGAATGGTAGCCTATGCAAGATTCAGTTGGTAAAGTGTTGTTGGTGGTTACAAAGGAAGTTTTCAGTCTGTTGATGCAGTTGCTATAGTTTTCTCGTCTGACTTAAGTCAACAGTTTTCTTGCACTGACAGGTTTCTATTAGCAGATTTTTTTTTTCAGTTATGTAAATATACTTCCTTCCAGTTTTATCATTTGACATCTTAAGTACTATGTTTAAAGTACGAGGCTATCCAAAGTTTAACAGGCTATTTACAATCATTTTAAATATATATTTTTAATTAATTTAAATCTGTTTTAAATTATTCTAACAGTTTTTTAATCTTAAAAAAAAAAATACAAAATATACTTTTCTTTTAAGTTAAAACAATGGTGGGCAAAAAGGATCCATTAAATTGATCAAAAGTGATAGTAAAGACATTTATAATATTACAAAAGATTTTTAAAATAATTATTTTAATAATTTAATTAAACTACCAGTCAAAAGTTTTTAAACAGTAAGATTTTAATGCTTCTGCTCACCAAGCCTGCATTTGTTTAATCCAAAGTACAGCAAAAACAGTAAAATGTTTTACAAATATTAGTAGTAAAAATATTTTTACTATTTAAAATAACCATTTTCTATTTGAATATTTTAAAAATGTAATTTATTCCTGTGATTTCAAAGCTACATTTTTTAGCATCATTACTCCAGTCACATGATCCTTCAGAAATCACTCTAATATTCTGATTTGCTGCTCAAAAAATAATAAGTATTATTATTATTATTATTGTTGTTGTTGTTGAAAAGCCGATTAGATTAGATTCAGGTATCTTTGATCAATAGAAAATTCAGAAGAGCAGCATTTGTCTGAAATAGAAATTTTGTAACATTACGTCTTTATCATCATTTTTGATCAATTTAAAGCATCTTTGCTAAATAAAAGTATTAATTACTAAAATATATAATAAATATAATAATAAAGGTATTAAATTCTATAATTATACTGACTCCAAACATTTTAATTGTTGATCACAAATTTTGTGATCAATCAAAAATTTTGATTTGATCACAGAAATAAATTACATTTTAAAATATATTCAAATAGAAAACAGTTATTTTAAATAGTAAAAATATTTCACAATTTTACTGCTTTTGCTGTATTTTGGTGAGCACTTCTTTAAAAAAAACATTAAAAATCGTAGTGTTTGACTGGTAGTGTTTATATAAAACAGTAATATATACGCATGCATCAAAGCTGCGTTTATTGGATTAAAAATACAGAAAAAAAAAATATTTTGTGAAATATTATTGCAATTTAAAATAACTATCTATTTTAATAGACTTTAAATTAGAATTTATTCCTAGAATGCAAAGCTGAATTTACAGCATCATTATTTCTTTGATAAATGTTAGAAACTGTTGTGCTGCTTAATATTTTTTCAGGATTCTTTGATGAATAAAATGTTAAAAAGAACATCATTTAAAATAGAAATCTTTTGTAACAATATAAACTACTGTTTAAAATTTGGGGTCAGTAGAGTTTTTTCTTTCTTTCTTTCTTTGAAAGAACTTTTAAATGCTAGTCTATGTATCTAAGGAAAGTAAGGAATGAAATTTGTGGCAAAGTGTCTTTTAAGCACTCTGGCTCTGGTAGATACAGCTGAAATCCAAACACATCCATGGTCTAATCATGGAAAAGAAGACTGTTGCGATGGGCTATATTTAGAGATGACAGAACTTCCGAATGGCTTATGAAACGGGGCTGTAATCGACTGAGTGTGGAGTGAGGCTGTCCACAGACTGTGGTTTGAGCTGGTCATTCTGGACACATTCCACAGATATGACGAGCTGCGGAGACAGGAAAACCTATGACATGGCAGTGAGCACCAGAGGACGTTAATACAGTCTCACAGATACGGTCTCAAAACAATCATCAAACGCCATTTTCATACTGCAAAAACGCTCAACGGCTACTGATTTACCATGCTTCTCCTACCTGTTTCTTGCAGGTGGTTCTGGGTAGAACATCTGCGAAATGACTTAAACGAGGTGTTAAGTAGCCATTTGGCTTCTCGATCAATATCAAGGAGGTCCCAGTTGAAAGGAATACGCAAGAACAAAGGTTTGCGGCAATTGGAAAGAGCTCCCTTGGGTGCCCTTTCAGACGGGTGGTGGACGACCTGTCTTTCTCAATCCTCACTTAGCGCTGAACCGGCACCTGCGGCCCAGTTTCGTACCTAAAAACGGTTTAACAGTCCTTCTTCACTTCCCACCACATATGCTAAATGTGGACTGTATAGTAATATATCACCTCACAAATATAAGCATATATATGATGTTGATTTAAGGTGATAAAATAAGTATTTCACTGCTGAAGCCATCAAGCGGATCGTAAAATTCACAAGCAGTCTAGAGTATTTACACATACAGACACTTTAAAAATGAACTACAGACTATTTAATCAAACCACAAGTGTAACAAATAACTTGACTGAATTTTAAAATGCAATTAATCAGGGAACGTTGTATGGACATGCAGAACTGCATGAGTAATAAATAAATGAATATCATCAAAATATTAAATATAAAAATAATAAAAATAAAATAAAATAAAATTCATTTAATTAAACGTAGACGTTACAGTAAACCAGCATCATACCAAAAAATCCATTAATTTAAGCAGCTTCTATGAAGGAATAATTATGCCTGGCATTTTTGCATTTATAATTTTACATATTTTATACCTACTATAGTTAGATTTTTCTAATTAACTCGCCTTCCCACATAATGATTCTCAGACCTGCTGCCAGCTCACGTCAGATGATGGAGAGCAGAAGGACGCAGAAGAAGTGAATGGAGATAAAGAGGCAGCGAAGCAAGCCTTCACCAATCCACTTATCAAGAGCGTATAATCAAGGGGTCAGACTGTGGAAGGGCCCTTTGCATGTCTGGCTGTGACCTTCACTGATACAGTACCAGACTAGCCACTAAATATACAACCTCCAACATACTGACGGCATTCCAGCCAGCGTACCTACTGTTCCCACACACACAATATCTAAATTCGGACACAGTACACTACTATTGTTTTTGGTAAGCCTTTGCATTTTTAAATAAAGCTTTTTATAAAGCTTCTGTATTTTTAGAATTAAAACTACCATATTTATAGGTCTCCAAAAGGAAATTGTGTCAAATTTTGCTCACTTTAGGGGACACTTTTGTCCCTACAGTATTGACAGAATATATACACCTTGCTTACAGGTTTAGAAGAAAATTTGGACAGAAACTCTCAGGTTTAAATGTTTGTTTGACAGCTACTTTATTTGTAAATCATATTTTCCATATGTATACATTATTTATTGTCCCCAAAAAGGACGTTGTCTCAATTATAGATAACTTCTTGGGACACTTTTGTCCCTAAAGTGTTGACATGATATATACACCTTGCTTTAAAGCTTTAGAAGAAAATATGGACAAAGTCGCTTCATATTTCAATGTCTGTTTGACAGTTACTTTATTTGTAAATCATATTTTCCATACTTACATGTTATTTAATACTTACATGTCCTCAAAAAGGACACTGTCTCAAATTTTGTTAACTTCTTGGAACACTTTTGCCCCTAAAGTGTCAATATGATATATACACATTGCTTTAAAGCTTTAGAAGAAAATATGGACAAAGTCACTTCATATTTCAATGTTTGTTTGACACTTACTTTATTTGTAAATCATATTTTCCATATGTATACATTATTTATTGTCCCCAAAAAGGACGTTGTCTCAATTTTTGATAACTTCTTGGGACACTTTTGTCCCTAAAGTGTTGACATGATATATACACCTTGCTTTAAAGCTTTAGAAGAAAATATGGACAAAGTCGCTTCATATTTCAGTGTTTGTTTGACAGTTATTTGTAAATCATATTTTTCTTACTTATACATTATTTAATGTCCCCAAAAAAGACACCGCCTCAGATTTTGTTAACTTCTTGGGACGTATTTGTCCTTGAAGTGTTGATATGATATACACATTGCTTTAAAGCTTTAGAAGACAATATGGACAGAGAAGTCTCAGATTTCAACGTTTGTTTGACAGTTACCTTATTTGTAAATCATATTCTATGCTCTTATACATTATTTAACATCCCCAAAAAGGACCCAGTCTCAAATTTTGTTAACTTCTTGGGATACTTTTGTCCCTAAAGTATCGATATGATATATAATCATATGTGTCTATATAATATATATGCATTGCTTTAAAGCTTTAGAAGAAAATATGGACAGATAAGTCTCAGGTTTCAATGTTTGTTTGACAGTTACTTTATTTGGAAATCATATTTTCCGTACTTACAAGCTATTTAATGTCCTCAAAAAGGACGCTGTCTCACATTTGGTTAACTGCTTGGGACGCTTTTGTCCCTAAAGTATCGATATGATATATAAACATCGCTTTAAAAGAAAATAAGTACAGTGAAGTTTTAGGTTTCAACTTTTGTTTGACAGTTACTTTTTTTGTAAATCATATTTTCCCTACTTATACATTATTTAATGTCCCCAAAAAGGACACCTTCTCGAATTTTGTTAACTTCTTGGAACACTTTTGCCCCTAAAGTGTTGATATGAAATATACACATTGCTTTACAGCTTTAGAAGAAAATATGGACAGAGATGTCTCAGGTTTCAATGTCTGTTTGACAGTTACCTTATTTGTGAATCCTATCTTCCTTACTTATACATCATTTAATGTCCCCAAAAAGGACGTCGTCTCAAATTTTGCTAACTTCTTGGGACACTTTTGTCCCTACAGTGCAGATATGATATACACTACCAGTCAAAAGTTTTTGAACAGCAAAATTTTTAATGTTTTTTTTTTTTGTCACTTTTGCTCATCAAGCCTGCATTTATTTCATCCAAAATACAGCAAAAGCAGTAATATTGTGAAATATTTTAAATATTTAAAATAGCCGCTTTCTATTTGAATATATTTAAAAAAAAAAAAGTAATTTATTTCTGTGATCAAAGCTAGATTTTTGGCATCATTACTCAAGTCTTTAGTGTCACATGATCCTTCAGAAATCATTCTAATATGCTGGTTTGCTGTTCAAGAAACATTTATTATTTAAAACAGTACTTTTTTCTGGATTCTTTGATAAATAGAAAGATCCACAGACCAGCATTTATCTGAAATTAAAGGCTTTTGTATAATTACAGCTTTGAAATCAAAGGAATAAATTACATTTTAAAATATATTCAAATAGAAATAGTTATTCTAAATAGTAAAAATATTTTAAAACATCAAATTTTTACTGTTTTGCTGTGCTTTGGATCAAATAAATGCAGGCTTGGTGAGCACAGAGACTTCTTAAAAAAAAATAAAAAAACATTAAAAAACTTATGGTTCAAAAACTTTTGACTGGTAGTGTATACACATTGCTTTAAAGCTTTAGAAGAAAATATGGACAGAGAAGTCTCAGGTTTCAATGTTTGTTTGACAGTTCCTTACTTATACATTTAAACTCACCAAAAAGGACATTGTCTTAAATTTTGCTAACTTTTTGGGACACTTTTGTCCCTAAAGTGCTGATATGAACCATCCACATTGCTTTAAAACTAAAGAACAAATCTAAATTCTTGTGAATATGAAACCTGGACTAAGAAGTCTCAGGTTTCAATGTGAGTTTGACAGTTGCCTTATTTGTAAATCCTATTTTCTGTAATTATACATTATTTAATGTCCTCAAAAAGGATACTGTCTTAAATTTTGCTCTTCTTGGGACACTTTTGTCCCTAAAGTCTCAATACGAAACATCCACATTGCTTTGAAACCAAAGAACAAATCTAAATCCTTGCGAATATGAAACCTAGACCGAGACGTCTCAGGTTTCAACATTTGTTTGACAACAAACACTTGAGGAGGAACAAAACGGTTATGAAATTACTCCAATCTTGAAACTCCAGCATGTCTAGAACAAAACGTCAACCCTAAGAGCCAGCGGACAACGGTGGCCAAAAAAAAATCGAAAAGCAGGCCTCATCATTCCACATCCAAAACTGAACTCCACCCAAGCCAAGCAGCAAAGCTCCAAAGCTCTCACACACACCCCTTCGACTAAACGCGAGCGAGACCTCTGGCATCTCAACAAGGCTCCCGGCCAACACTAATCAATGCAATGTGATGGCACACGCAACTGTCAACAAGACAATCTGCAAAATTTACAGCCAAGCCCCATAAACAATCATTTCTGACAGACTTTTGAAACTAACTCAACAAGGAACACAACTAGTACTTGTTTTTAGCTTCGTACCTTTATCAAAACCACATCCACAGACCTCTCGCCCTTGGCGCACAGGCTGTACCGTCGCCGGTGTCGCTCGTACATCTTTTCCAAGTTCGAAATGTCAAGGAGAAGAAGAAAGTGCCGTTAGAGTCCAACATGAAGCCTGAGACTTGTTCCCCGTCAAGCTTTGGGAAAAATGAGCAACTCTCTGCACATCTGCACCATGAACCAGCCCCGTTCTCACTCTCCCTCCTTCCCTCCCTCCCTTCTTCACACACTTCTTTCACCCCTCCCTCTCTCTCTTTTTTTTTCCTTCTGCACACTCCCTCTCTTTTTCTGTCGCTGGCTTTCCTTCTGCTCCCACTGTTTTGTTTTGGACTCACCCTAGTGCAGCTGATCTTTTCCTTTCCTCTCATCCCACCATTTCCATCCTTCTTAATTTTTGAATAGAATGCTTCAAGTCTTTCCCAGTGTTCATCACCGTGTGGTTGAACTCTAATCGACCAAAAAGGACGAGGTCGTCATACACATTAGCTGATAAGAGAAACCTTTATAGAGGAGTTTCATCCTTCAAACAGTGGGATGAGATTTCCAGACTCCACCTAGCTTTGTGTGTGCTGTGAGCTGTAAGATAAGGCTTTTCATCCAAGTAAACACTTTATCAGAAAGATTTTGTTGTGATAGTACATAATACACTCTTGATCTACGCTGTTTGCAAACCAGAAGTATAAGGTGCAGTAAATCAGATTTAGCTTAGGACCTTCAAACCATCTGTATAGAACCATCAACCAACAAACAGCTGGAGCAATGGCAACCGTTTCAAATGGTGAGAATGATAAAAGGCCAGAGCACGGGCTGATGGGATTCACTGGGATTTAATGCAACTGAGTGCGAGGAACTTTAATTCAACTTCTGGAAAAGAATCTGAAGGAAATGACGTTGGGTTCATTTTACACAAAACTCTGGAGATAAGGAAGATAAGCTATTGAATAAAGGCGCTATGTTTGTTTTCTTAGCATGCAAAATGTTCTCGTAGCTGCATAACATTACAGTTGAACCACTGATGTCACATGGACTATTTTATCGATGTCCTTACTACCTTTCTGGGCCTTGAACATTGCACCGTTGTCGTCTATGCAGGGTCAGAAAGCTTTTGGACTTCATCAGAAATATCCTAATTTGTGTTCCAAAGATGAACTAAGGTCTTACAGTTTTGGAACGACATGAGGATGAGTAATTAATGACATTAATGAGTGAACTATCGCATTTCTTCAAACTATATACTGCAACACAGCGTTACAAACAGCCTGTTACTGAACCAGTGCACACATGCCGAATTGCGCTGTTTTTTCCACACATGCTTGGGAGTTTCCCTCCACCATACTGTATAATAAGAATGTCACGGTGTGGGTATATATAATTTTATACAAAAACACACTAAACTGTCACACAGGCACACCTTGAGCACAAAAAACCACCTTCAATTAAAGTCTTATACACTTTTCCATGTTTAGCATGAAGATCGTACTTAGGAGAAACGGATATTCAAATAACTGTGTAGGTTGTCCTGACACAGTCAATTCGATCTTTACTGTGTGTTTGCATGCGTGCGTGTGATTATCTAGTGGAGGAGGGGATAGGAGAAACAAGGGCTCTTTTGTGGGGATCCCGACGCATGTTATCCCGACATTTCACTCAAGACCACTCATCCAACACAATCTGATTTAAAGGAATAGTTTGACGCAAAAGACATAACATTCTGTCATCATTTACTAACTCTCTTGACTGTTCTGTGAAATATAAGAATATCCTGGATGCTCTTTTCAATAAAATGAAAACAAATGTGACCCTGGACCACAAAACCAGTCATAAGTAGCATGGGTATATTTGTAGCAATAGCTAACAATACATTGAATAGGTCAAAATTATGTTCCATGAAGATATTTTGTAAATTTCCTACCGTAAATATATAAAAACTTAAGTTTTGATGCATTGCTAAGAACTTATTTTTTTGCACCCTCAGATTGCAGATTTTCAAATAGTTGTATCTTGGCCAAACATTGTCCAATCCTAACAAACCATACAATGGAAAGCTTATTTCTTTAGCTTTTAGATGATGTATAAATGTTAATTTCAGAAAACTGACCCTTATGACTGGTTTTGTGGTCCAGGATCACAAATGGCAAGTTGAGTTGAGCTGAGTGCAATATTGAGAGTTTTCTGAAATCATATGAAAATTTTTGTATAAACAATAGACTGAAATTTGGCACTGATCACTGAAAAATTATGACGTTCATGAGGGAAACATCAGTGTCCGAATCAGGAATGAGTCATTCCTATGAGTCAGATCTCTAAATGAATCATTTGATCCACTTCACAAAACCAGTTTGAATTCACACACAGATCCAACTGATCCGGTTTTCGAATTATTCAACTAGCTAATTGGTCTGGTCACAATCATTAAGCTCAATAAAGAAAAAGATTACGCAGTGAATAGCAAGTTGGCATTAAAGGCAAACTAATCTGTTTGCCTGTTTTCTAAATGAATGTTGAAATGAATTATTTATTCAACCAGGTTTGTTTGACCTTTTAAACCAGTCAGCTATAAAAAGGTATCTTACAGTTTCAGAAGCTATAAATACAGTGCAAATATGTCACCCTGGACCACAAAACCAGTCATAAGTAGCATGGGTATATTTGTAGCAATAGCCAACAATACACTATATGGGTCAAAATTACACATTTTTCTTTTCTGCCAAAAACATTAGGATAGTAAAGCTCATATTCCATGAAGATATTTTGTAAATTTCCTACCATATATACACTACCGTTCAAAAGTTTGGGGTCAGTACATTTTTATTGTTTCTTTTTTTTTTTTTTTAAGAAATTAATACTTTTATTCACCAAGGATGTATTAAGTTAATAATTAAAAGTTTATTAAAAGTTAATAATAAATAATTTACATTGTTATAAAATATTTATATTTTGAATAAACACTGTACTTTTTAAACTTGTTATTCATGAAAGAATCCTGAAAAAAAAAAATTACAGGTTCCAAAAAATATTTGGCAGCACAACTGTTGATATTATCCAACATTGATCATTCTAATAATAAATCCGCATATTAGAATGATTTCTGAAGGATCATGTGACACTTAAGACTGGAGTAACAGCTGATAAAAATTCAGCTTTTCATCACAGGAATAAATTCTATTTTAAAGTATGTTAAAATAAAAAACATTATTTTACATTGTAAAAACATTTTGCAATATTACTGTTTTTTTTCTATATTTTTAATCAAATAAATGCAGCCTTGATGAGCATAAGAGACTACTTTAAAGACTATTACAAGTCTTACTGACTCCAAACTTTTGAACGGTAGTGTATATCAAAACTTAATTTCTGATTAGTAATATGCACTGCTAAGAACTTTATTTGGACAACTTTAAAGTTCTCAATATTTAATTTTACACCCTCAAAATGCAGAATTTCAAATAGTTGTACCTCAGCGAAATATTATCCTATCCTAACAAACCATACATCAATGGAAAGCTTACACAGCTTTCAGATATATAAATCTCAGTTTTTAAAAAAACTGACCCTCATGACTGGTTTTGTGGTCCAGGGTCACAAAGTTAAAAGGCCCACGATAATAGTTTAAATGCTTTTGTGTAATTTCTAAATGCGCTGAAAAGAATGTCAAACACTAAAATTTAAATTTCTGCCTTGTGTTCCACAGAAGAAAGCCATATGGGTTTGGATCAACATGAGGGTGAGTAAATGACTTTTTGGAAGAACTAATGCTGGAAATGAGAGAAAACAACAAAGGATGATGGACCGAGGGAAAAAAAAAAAAAAAGAGAACGACTTGAAAGGGGCTAGCAGAAGCACAGAAGTTGAGTGAGAACAAAACAAAGGATATTTCCACCAGTGGCGGAGCCAACAAACAGATGCATGAATGGAAGGAGTGTGTGTGGATCTAGACCAGTCTCAGTGGTGTCTTCAACCCTCCCACTCCACCAACACCAGCCCTTTTGCTTTTCTTCAACATCACGCCATTCTTACACTTCACATTCCAGCGCTTGAGAGGCAGCCTTGTCCCTTTTTCCAACACACTAGATGGCGGCTTTTGCGTGCGTGTTTGTGAGTGTGCGCGCTAAGGCAGTGTTTCCCAGGGGCTTGTGTGGTTTATTAGTTTGGATGTTTAGCGAAAAAGGAACTCCTTTAAAGGGGTTCCCACAAAGCTGCACGAGGAAAGATGAAAAGAACCGAAGAAAGTTGTGTTAGGAGAGAATAGGCAGAACTCATGCTTCTGGTGGCATATACAGACCACAGTCTGTGCTTTTTTGCCCTTCTTGTCCCTCCATATAACACATATGTAGACTACTAGACAGCTCAGTGCACATCTGGAAGGAGTTATATCACATGCTAACACAAGAGGGAGCCACAGCGCTCTAGACAACACAGAATAATAAGCTAAAAACAACCAAACCACACATTTCCCATTATAGGTGCAGGCTGAAAAACATTCAAAGTCAATATGAAATCAAAAATTAATCCATTTACTTTCTAAAAGCATGTTTCTGGTCTTATTGTGAATGATTCATTCACCCATGTTTAAAAAAAAACAAAACAGTATAATTGTATGCTCATGCTAATTATTACAATCGTCTCTCTTTAGCCTCTTCAAAAATAACTTGGATTTTACGCTGCCCTCTATTGGAAACAACTGCAATGAGGAATTCATTCATTAGGTAAAAAATATTTGAAAACCGAACTTTTCTGATATAGAAAATCGCAAATGTAGTTAAATAATTTGTTAGCGTGACAAATTAGATTGAATAAAGCAACCTCAGATCTGATTTCCAATCCACCTTATAAATTAAAAGACAGAATGACAACAAAAGTTAAAATATAAGAATCATTCCTTTATGAAAATGAATGGTTTTACCACAAAATAAACCCAAAAATCATAGTAACAAGAAGTTAACCATAGTTTTGCTACACTAACTATGGTTTAACCATTAGATTTCGTAATAAAACTGTGGTTATATAAATGGTTGTCAATACGCCAAAAAACATGGAACTACACTTTTACTATAATAAAAACATGGTTAATGTTTTTAAGTAAACTCTTACGAAATACTGCTTTAGCAAGCATTGCTAATAAGACCCTGGCTTTCTTGTGGTTTGTATTGGATCAGCAAAGGGTAAAGTTAGCATGCTAGTCAAAATTGGGATGCTCTGTAAATGTGGCCTCTGCTCTTATCTCAAGAGTCTCTTAAGATAGAATGTTCCAGAGTGTAATTTCTTTCAAACGCTGACAATGTAGCTACACAACCTCACGATACGGTCCAAGTCTGCATGCCAGACAGCAGATAACTGTAAACGTAGCTTGATTTCAGAGACAAACTAGACAGGGCCTAGATTCAAATAAAACTGGAAGAATGCAGCAAGCTAATGGTTTCAAAAATGAGACTTAGCATTCTCTGCTAATTTGTTTAAAGACAAAAGATGTTTTCGCAAGCGTCTTGAAAACCCATTACTGTATGTCACACAATAATATCACTTATGGAAAAAGCTCATAAGTTCGCAACAAACAAAACACAGAATGCTAGCCGCAATACGCTAGCAAATGTTAGCATATGTGACAGTTTCAATTGCTTTAAGGCTCATTCACACCAAAAACGACAACTCTGCACTGCAGTTTTGTTGTATACTGAGCTCTTCTGTCATTAAAATTCTGTCATTAATTACTCATTCTCATGTCGTTCCAAGCCTGTAGGAACTTTGTTCATCTTCAGAACACAAATTAAAATAATTTTGATGAAATTTGAGAGCTTTCTAATCCTGCGTAGACAGCAACGCAAATACCACGTTTAAGGGCCAGAAAGCTAGTAAGGACATTGTTAAAACAGTCCATGTGACATCAGTGGTTCAACCGTAATGTAATGAAGCTATGAGAATACTTCTCAGGCGCAAAAAAAAAAAAAAAAAAAAAAAAAGACTTATTACACAATTTCTTATCTTCCATGTCAGTCGACATGCATTCACAAGAGTACCACGAGGCATTGGGTGTGGTGCTGATGACTTTTTGCGCACAAAAACTATTCTTGTAACTTCGTAAAATTACGGTTAAACCATCTTTACTACCTTTCTGGGCCTTGCAGGGTTGGAAAGCTGTCAGATTTCATCTAAATCATCTTAATTTGTGTTCTGAAGATGAATGAAGGTCCTATGAGTTTGGAACGACATGAGGGTGAGTAATAATGACATAATTTTCATTTTTTGGGTGAACTAACTCTTCAAAGTCAGATGAATTCTGACTTGCTGTCAATGTTTTTAACGTTCATTAGCTGAAAAAA